>MU105574.1:338077-580629 GCA_012274485.2 Sinapis alba
CGGGTTCCATATGATATTAGTCCTTGTCCGGGACAAACTAACTATCGGGTATTGCTTGGTCGGGTTGAAAAGCCTTAAGTGATATCCGATAGGAGTGTCGATGTTCTCAGATTGCTAGTCCAAGGAACTCGGAAGTATTCAGGAACCTCGGGTCGGCTTTCAGGGAGCATCGACCGTGTCATTTCCGGTCATCTACGATCGGGGGTGTCACACATGGAGCCACCCCTCAGGCGTCCTCGGTCAACTCATCGGTGTGCTCGATCTGCTCCTCACCGGTATCCTGACTCCCGACCTGAAGGGCTCCTCCGTTTTCGCCCGGACGAGTCCCCTCCAAGCTTCCCTGCATGTCCACAATGGCTTCGGGTGAAAGAGGCGGTTGCGAGGCCTCGCGATTCGCCGCGTCCTGATCTTCGGCCGCCCTTCAGCATTGTCTTCAATAGCTTCGTCCTCTCGGCCGTCCACACTTCGCTCCTCTTCGTGATCCTCTCCTTGACCCTCTGCTGAAGTATCCAACAGCAGGAGGATTGCGGATTGCTCTCCATCCGGGGCAGTTGTTGTGTTCACTTTGGCCGACTGATGCTCGCGCGTCGGGTTCTCGGCACTAACTCCACGAGAAGCGCTTGATGTATGGAGAAGCACAGCAGTTCTGGCGTCTATCAAATTGTTTTTGGACCCGAACGGGTCAAGGCCATCCATAACTCGCTCATCGACGAATTGAGAGTCAAGTTTGAGCGGAGACAAAGTCAAGTCAGCCTCCGGGATCTCGCCGACATCCAATTTTAGAGCCTCCTCTTAAAACTGCTTCTCCTGGGCAGCGAACATATCGATCGTCTCCTGAGGAATATCGCGAAAACCGACCTTTAGGGCCTCGAGGCATTTCCTCGTACCGAACGCCTGACTTTGAAGCAGACGCATCGTGTCAAACAAGGCACGGCGAGTTTGGTAGTCACGAATGCTCGCGAAGCGTTTGTTGCATTTTGCGATCATCTTGGTCTCAACCCTAACTCGTTCTGTACCTCGAAGATGCAAGACTCTCGCAGTCGATCCAACTGTTTCTTGCGTGCCTCGGCCCACACTCTTATCTTCTCCTCGAGCCTGCCCGTCTTCATCTCCAAAGCCGAGATAGTGGAATAAGCAACGCGAAGGTCGGCTTCAGCAACGTTGGCTCGCTCTTGGTGGATTTTCCTCCGAGCTATCGCTCGTTCCCTCTTCGCGGCCATTTCCTCGTATGCGGCAGTCCACTACCTTATTCCTTCGATAGAATTTACCGTGGCCGCCGCCTTTTCCTTCAACTTCTCCGAGTTAGCGACCGCCTCTTTTAAGGAACTGTCATATTTCTCGATGACAAAGTTTATGCTTCCATCGCCCTGTAAGACACGACGACAGTACACTATGAATTGACAAACACTTATAAACAAAATGCAATTAAGCAAAACGAGGGAGCCGCAAAGGAATCCTTACCAGAAACTTAGTACGAGCGGAATCGACGTACTCGTCCTTGAAAATCAAATCCGCTACAGGCGGGAGGGGCCTCGGTCCACCTCTGACCTGACTGACCAGTTCCGCACATTTGTGTGGGACGTATATAAGCGGAGTCGGCCCATCGTACTAAAATGAGACGTGATCTGGGAATACGACCCATGGGACCTTCTTTAATATGGAACAACCACCAGTGGACGTCCCGGGAGTCGGTATAGTGGAGTCTCCAGCAACACTCAGAGCGGTGGAAGCTTTCGAGACCATGATGAGAGGGGCTTCGTGATGGACCACTCCTTGTTCGTCTGTCTTCTTCAGTTTCTTCCTCAGCTAAAGAGGGGCCGGAGGAGACGCATCATTTGGATCGTCCGCCAAGGCTAGCTGTTTCTTCTTTTTCTTTTTTTTCGACGGCTCGATCTCATCTCCCTGGGTGACAGGACTGACTCCTTCAGGAGTCGTTTCGCAAACCTCGCGAGCGGGAAAATCATCATGAGACCTCTTCATGCCGCCTTCCTTCTTGGAGGCAGCAGTGACGGTAAACGGCGAGAGATCCTGTCGCTCGAGGACCGTCTCACCCATCCCGACGACCCTCGCCTCGCTAAGAGGGTCCACTGGCTCGGGCCTCGGCAGGCCCAGTTGTTAAGCCATCATGGCACTCAAATCAGGAAGTCTCTTCAACCCTCTGGAAGCGTTGATCTCTCGCTGCTCGTCTCTAGTGAAAATTGAGATCCTCCTTTTGACAGTATTCACCGCAAGAAGATAGATAGAGTTCCAATCTCCTGCGATAAGTCAAAAACGAAAAGCTATATACGAAGAAAAGAGGCGAGGGATCGCAACAAGTATAAACTTACTTTTGGAAGTCCAATCAACACACCGACGAATCCTGTCCCTATTGATGTTCCCCAAACGCTCCTGTTCGAGTCTCGCTATAGCACGAGCATTCGGCAAAAACTCCTCCGGATATTCACGCGAAGTCGGATGATCACCTACAAGGAAAGGAAACAAGACAATCAGTATGCGAATACTCAACGCAAGCTGACGAAGATGTTCTACCAAGCAGAGCGTTCCACAACACGCGATAATCATTGTCCGGACGGTCCTCAAAGGCAGAGTCATCATATTTAACAAAAAATAGGACATCTGCCAGTCCACCGTCTGGTTTGGATACCCCTTCACCACAATGTAGTTACCCCTTCAGCTCCTCGAAAGCACGGACGTTCAAGGTAGCGTCGATTTCAGCGGCCATGACCATCATAGCCACTGCAAGGCGCCATGAGCCGTTTAGAAACTTGTTTATTGCCGCGTCCCGCCGTCTCGAATACAAAGTAATCAACCGAGGGATCGGGAACCAGAGCTTCATGTCGTCATGGAAATACGATTCGTAGATGCACTGGAAGCCGATCAGCAGCGACCACGGCCTTTGCTCTTCAGTAGGAATGAGGAAAGTGACCCCTACTCCTCTGCATTCCCTTAGAAGCCTCGTCATGCTCCCAACGGTCGACCACGTTTTAAGAACATTTCCCCAGGTTTGACCCCTTGCCTCCGGAGAGAGCAATAACTCGGGCGCTAGAGCCGTGAGCTCCTTGAAAATCCCTCCAGGGTAGTAGCACATCGGTACAAAGTCAGCAGGAGGAATCCCATCCCCAGCACCACCTTGACCGTCTCTCGCGCAGACTTGCACTTCTGACGAAGCCCTTGCCATTTCCTCTCGGCGGAGGCATGCCAATTCGGAAACCAACATCCTCTGAGATAGCCCCAAACTGCTGGTATCCATCATCGCGTCGCGATGAATCAATTCAAAGTCGTCGAGCGGAGTCCCATCCGCATCTCTCGTAGGGCTAGGCTCGATAGCGAACGCTTTTCCTTTCTGTTTACGAGACAATCTCCTTTCGGGCGACATGATGCTATCTATCTTACAACAACAATCTAGAGGGAGAAACAGAGAAAAAGAGAGAGAAAGTACCTTAGCATGCGGAGAAGAATGGAAGAAATGAGAAGGGTAGGGTTATTTATAGGAGAGAAGCGGAGAAGGGTAGGGTTATTTATAGGAGAGAAGCGGCGCGATCCCCCAAGTCGTCATCATTAGGTCTACGTGGGCCCATTTGGGCCTCGAAAGAATGCCTAGCTGCCCACAAAGCCTACGCGTCGCATCGTCTTCCTGCGATAACTGGATTCAATCTGAATTCAACCGATGGGTAAGGATCAAACCGGAGTTATCCAAGAGAACCGGTTTAACCAAAGACCGAGTAAACTATCTACCTCGCGAGACGAGGAGGTGCCCTATAATGCGATAGATCGCGCACCACGCCTTTACGACGAACCGTCTATTCTCCCAGACCATCAACCTCCAAATTCATCGAGTTTGAGACAATGTCGCTCACCGATGAACTGGGGGGACTTACTGTAGAGGATGGATTTCGTCATCCCACAAGTCCCGAAGAATAAACGGCCTGGTCCATTAAAATCATGGCAGCAGCTCGGCTAAATGGCTCTGAGCGTCGGTGTCTCGACACGGCTCAAGAGTACTTTTGTTCGACCAGACGTCGACCGAACGCATTCGGCTCAACGGCTACTATTTCAATGACGATCTTTCGGCCCAACGAGTTGAAAGCCCACCAAGACAACGCAAATTAGGTCATGGATAGGTGTCAAAACGGCTATATAAGAGAAGGAGATGCGACGTAAAGGGGCATCCGAAAATAGACATACGCTTTAAGGCAGCTAGATTAGGGTTTTACGTTTACTCCCTTTCTCGCTGTGTAATAGTTTTCCGGGCAAAGCTCTCCAAGCTCCGGTTTCCTGTTTTATCTCGCTTCTCTCTCCTTTGCAACCGACCGAACGCTTTTCCAACCATTAATAAGACATCTTTGCTAAACCCATGTTTCATTTCTTATCACCGTTTCCCGATCAAACAGTTACAAAGGTTTCTCCTTCTCGGTTTAATATTCTCTCTATTGACGTGGAACAAGAGCATTTAGAGGAGGGTGAGATAAGTGTGGCAGAGGATGAAAAGGACAAGGTAAGAGAAGATAAAAAATTTGTAGCGTCGTAAACATACATACATGAGAAGCTGTTAAAACTGAGGCCAGCCACCTCTCATAAGAAACGTACATGACATAAGAAAATTGCCCATACCAGAAAAGATCAGAAAAATATGAGAGACCAGCATCTGTCCCAAACTAACACGACAAAGAAGTCCTCCTCAAGGAACTAATAATAATTGAGAGATGTCAACCCAAGTCCCACATCGGAAGTTTAGACAAAGAGTGCCTAATATATAAAGAGATGTCCAACTCTAATTAGTACGAGGCCTTTTGGGAAGAAAACCAAAAGTAAATAAATGGGGGCTTGCCTCTTAGGTCCAAAGTGGACAATATCGTACTAATCGGACAATAAAAAGTTGGAAAAGGGATTTCACAATCCCAACAATAATGACATCATTTTTTGCGTGGAATGCTTGAGGGTTCAACAAAATGTGCAAACATAAGTTAACCAAGTATCAGTGCAAGAATATGGAAGACTTATTGTCCAGAGCCTGGGCGTAGGTAAAATGGGAAGAAGACGTCGCGGGTCGAGCTAAGGCACAACAGAAGCTGGACCACAAGTAGGACAAGCAACATAAAAATGACATAGAAGAAAAATCCTCTCAGAGGCAAGGAAAGGAGGCATCAAATAAGAACCACGACAGGTACCAGAACTGACCCCTAGAAAAGGCCGAAGGGATGGCAGTGTCCATGTGGCCTGAAATCTCTCACCTCTCTATATCAAAACCTGAGCTAATTAATTTCCTGAGGCAAATGGGCCAACAGGTCAAGTGGCCTCAGAAAATGAAAGCACCCGATTTCCTCTGGAACCCAAACGAGTGGTGCGACTTCCATAAAGAACACTGTCACAAGACGAAAGATTGCGTCGCACTAAGAATCGAGGTCAATGAGCTTCTCAAGAAAGGACACCTCCGAGAGTTCCTTTCCGAAAAGGCCAAGAGCCACCTAAACAAGGAGACAACCAATCAGCCCACTCAAGCTTCTTCTGCCTCACCTCCTCGACAAGATAGAGTGATCCACGTCATATCAGGCGGCTCGGAGATAAGCGGTGTAAGCCACGCAGCCTCGAAAAAGAGCACCCGAATCGCCAAGAATGGTCAAAAAATAGCAAAGCTGAAGCTCCTACTCCTAGGTACAGATGAGATCAGTTTCACGGCCAAGGAGCAGGAGAAGGTCCTAGCTCCGCACCATGTTGCCCTGGTCATATCGCTCGAACTGCCTGGTAAAAAGGATATTAGTCGACAATGGAAGCTCCAGTAACATCATCTTCCAAGCCGCCTACCATGATCTTGGGTTGGAAAAAAATGCACTAACACACCGAGTCACCCCACTCATAGGATTCAGTGGGGAGATCAAACAAACCATGGGGGAAGTCCTCTCGGTGTATGCCAAGGGATTCAACATGTCAACCAAATTCCTGGTCGTCAACTGCAAGTCCTCTTACAACATGATACTCGGACGACCCTTGATTCACGACATGGGACCGTCCCCTCAACACTTCACCAGATGGTTAAGTTTCCTACCCTTTGGGGCATAAAAGCAGTCAGAGAAGACCAAGAAAACTCTCAGTCCTGCTACTAGACTACCCTGAAAGGAAAGACCAAGGTCTTATAGCAATTACAGAGCAAGCCTCCGGCCGAGGAACCAGAGGTTGAGGAAATGGACAAAATGCCATTGACGGAAGGAGACTCGACTCTCAATCTCAAGGTAGGCTCCAAACTTTCGAAGGATTGAGAAGAAGGCTGATAGACTTCCTCAGATCTAATTCCGATTGATTTGCTTGGTCCCATGCCCAGCCGAGCACCAACCGATGAGTTGCATGGACGCAATCTCCGACTATAACCAGATACTCATGCATCCAGAGGATCTGGAGAAGACTTCCTTCATGACATCAAGGGGCATATATTGCTACAAGGTTATGCCTTTTGGCTTGAAAAATGCGGGATCGACTTACCAAAGGTTGGTGAACACGATGTTCGCAGACCAGATTGGGCAGACAATGGAGGTTTATATCGACGACATGCTAGTCAAGTCCCTAGAGGCTGAAGATTATATATCACATCTGCAGCAGAGCTTCTCCGCCCTTCGAAAGTACATCATGAAGCTCAATCCCGTGAAGTGCTCGTTCAGTGTTAGCTCCGGGGAATTCCATGGATACATCATAACCCACCGGGGCATCGAAGCTAATCCATAGCAGATTAGAGATATCCATTTGATTCCTTATCCCAAGAACGTAAAGAAGGTCCAAAAGCTAACCGGCAGGATGACAGCCTTAAGCAGATTCATCTCCAGGTTATTCAACAAATCTCATGCTTTCTTTGAAGCTCTCAAGAATCCAAAGGACTTCCAGTGGACCGAATGGTGTGAGTCCGCCCTTCACGAAATCAAAGCCAACTGATATAGCCTATTTATTACCAGTTTTAGGCCATGATATCAGTCCTATTTAAAGTCTATTATATATGTTTGGATTATGTTTTAGAGTATTTTCAGGTTCAGGTAGGTTTTGGAGAACTTTGGTGATTCTAGAGCTTTTAGAGATGCAGAACTGCACATATATGTCAGATGTTTAGTTATGGATGGAGATCTTCTCACAGTGCGATTGAGCGGATCTTTTGATACAAGATAGAGCTTTGAGTTAGATTTCCAATGTCACCGGTTGAGATCCATCTAACGGTTAGATAACTTTTAAATTTATGACCGATTTACTGGAGAGTGATTTGTCTGCCACGCGAGAGAAAGCTGTCAAAAAGATGAATGAGTGTCGATCGACGGAACAGCCTTGTTGTCGATCGACGGTAATCCCAGAAGACAGGCTCAACTTGTTTTATGGCCAACTTAAGCCCATAAGCCATCACAAATTACCATAATTCCCTTGGACGACTTAAAATCTTATTTATATGTTTTCTAAGCCATTGTTGACGGCTATGCAACAACTTACCAAGATTTCTTTTATTCATTGTTCTAGATTTAGGAGAGAAGGGATGAACTCCTTCAGAGTCCTCTTGGAACTCTTTTGGTTCTTTATATTATATATATTCTATTCTTCTATCATTTTTGTGACAAAGATCATGTCTGAGTAGATCTCTTGTTAGGTTTAGGGTTTATTAATGGTATTAATGGATTAGCCAAACAATAGAATTTCTAGGGTGATTATTAGATCTATCAATAGAATTGTGTTTATTGCTTGTGTTCTAGAGTAGCTAACAGATAGTTAGGCGCAAACGAGAGAATGGTCTACTACCAGAATTAATCATGTTGAGTTAGGTTGCTAAAAACAAACGAGAGTTGATTTAGTTAATTTAGTGAACTCGACAGACCATCGATCGACGCAGGATCATTGCCATCGATCGACGGTCATTCTGTGTCAACAAACAAGAGCTGAGGCATCGGACTAGTTCTATGATTAATACCTTTAGCTTCTATCCTCTATAATCCACTTGCATGAAATCCTAGACCTAGCTATTTATTATTATTGTCAACTTACCAATCAATCAATTATCTGCTATAGTTTATTCATTACTTATTAATCTATTTGCCTAGCTTAATCGTGATTGTATTGAGTTTATTGTGTTCCCACGCTCCATGTGGATTCGATCCCTAAATACTACAATTTGACCTATCGTGGCAAGAGTAATTTATATGGTTAGATTGATAGAGTTTGCATTGAATTACGTAAAAACCCTCATGTCAAATTTGGCGCCGTTACCGGGGAGCAAGGATTCGCCATTAGACTCAATTTGTTTGATTTAGTCTAGGTATTTTTCTATATTCGTTTACTTACATTAAAAAAAATTATTGTGTTTCAGGTACATAAATATTAGTACCAGGAAGCAGTGATGAGAGGATTTTTGGGTTCTTCAAAAAAGGAACCTGCTGCTCTGCGCACGATCCATAAGCCTACGAGGGTAGTCGACACCCTCCAAGCAGAGATCTCTAGCAAAGAGAAGCGAGCATCGATTGACATCAATACTTCACCATCGATCGATACAAACACAATGACATCGATCAACACCAACACCTCGCTGCCGATCGACACCAACACCTCGCTGCCGATCGACACCAACACCTCGCTGCCAATCGACACCAACACCTCTTCGTCGATCGACACTACTTGCGAGAAGACAAAGAAGGTTGAAGTACTAATACTGAGTTTTGACAAGAATTGATTCATACACAAGGGACTGCAATCCCTGATGCTACTGTTGTTACTGTGAATGCTGGGATTGAACGACAAAAGGCACTTAGAGATTACAACAAACCTGAAGATTTCTACGCTAAGAAGTCTGCTATGCGTCGTTCTGAACTCCAGAGGAATGACATTGGGCTGCATCCTGCATACATCTCTCTTGTGGGTCAGCATCCTTTTCATGGTCTTCTTCATGAATGTCCTACTAATCACCTCAAATCATTTGATGATTTAGCGTCGACCATTAAGTGCAATGGAATCTCTGAAGATTACTACTTCTGCAAACTATTCCCATACTCTCTTGCTGGAGAAGCAACATGCTGGTTCAAGAGGTTGCCACCAGGATCTCTCACTACATGGAATGACATCACGAACGCCTTCCTCACCAAATTTCTCTATGATACTGAAGCAAATATGAAGATCGAGATGGAATCTATACTGATATATATGGTAGAGAAAGAAGAAGAAGATGGATATGGAGAGCCGAGCAGAGCAGAAGAAGCTGATATTAGTGATTTGATTTCAACATCGATCGACACCAAGACCTCAACATCGATCAACACTAAGACCTCAACATCGATCAACACTAATCCCTTTTGTCGGTCGACACCTCTTGAAATCCCTGATAGTTCGAGTTGTCCTCACGACATTGCAGACTCGACATTAAAGTAGAGCATCGATCGACACCCAAAGGAGAGCATCGATTGACAAACACCACCTGATATCGATCAACACCCATCATTGGACGAAGAGACAGGTTACATGATTTAACCAAAAACGGTTGAGGAGAGAATGCACGAGTCCAAGGGTTCAAACTTTGCTATTCCAAAACATCTACAACCACCTATTTGTGTAGAAGAAGCTGATGGGATTCACAAAAGAGTGAAGTTGATACATGACCCTGTGAAGGTTGTGGTTCCTTGTGCTACATTGGAAGTTGAATTTCCTATCCCACCAGATAGAGTAGCTTCTGACAGAGGGTCGAGATGTAGATGTGAAATCGATAAAGGGCCAGCAGAAGCAGCATCGATTGACATCGACCAGATACAATCGATCGATACTGGCCAGATACCATCTATCGACACCAGAACTGCAGAATCGATCGATGGCACCATTGGAACATCAATCGACAACAACACTGTAGAGTCGATCAACACTCATCACGGATCAGAGCAGAAAAAGTCTGAAGTGTTTCAAAATCTTTTTGATGGAGGCACCACGAGATCACACGTTTGGGGGAAAGAAGAAGAGGAATTGGAAGAAGAGGAAAAGGACCAAGGACAGTCCCTAGTTATCATTGATTCCCCACTTCTCAGATGGTGTCAGGAAGTACAGAGTGCGCAGCAGATGCTTCTCACAACCAGTTGCAAAGCTCCGAGCACTCCTTATTGCCGAGATGATAGACAAAAGAGAAGAGTCTATGAAGACTTTCACAAAAAGGGTGATGAAGCTTCAGAGAGTAGACATTGAGAGTTATTTTGGAGCAAGTTCTCATTCTCATCTAGATTGAATCAGATCTCTAGAAGTCAAGCTAATGACTAAAAATAAGTGTTGAGTGGGAGGCAACCCACTGTTAGTTTAAAAAAAAAGGTTTTATTTTCAATTGTTACTGATTTTTATTTTTATTGATTTCAGGTATAAAAAAAATTAACAGTATCGACACTGTAGCAGATACACTGTAGTGTCGATCGACATTGTATCATAGACATCGATTGACACTGTAGCAGAACCGGTGATTGACACTGTAGCAAAGACATCGATCGACACTGTAGCAGAACCACCGATTAACATTGTAGTTGTGTTACTGTAGTTGTGACAGTATAGCAACGCTACTGTAGCACGGTACTGTTCATCAAAAAAACTTATTTTAATTTATTACTGACTATTTGTGTTTTGTTTATTTCAGATCGAGGAAGATAGACTGTACAGAGCATCGACCGACACTTGATCACGGTCGATCGACGGAGTCACCCTAGTATCGATCGATCTCCACTTTACTTTGTCGATCGACGGTCACCTCCATCAAGCAGGTATACCATTTTCCTTGATTAAATTTTGTCCTTATGGTTTATTTTCTTCACCAATCCCAGACTCTATAACACTGGTGATAGTGTTGTTTAAGTCTGGGAGAGGCTTACTAATATTGTTTTCTATTTTGAGTATTATACTTATAAAAAAAAAGCAGAAACTTGCAGGTGCAACATCGATCGACGCCATAGAGGCACCATCAATCGACAATGGATCGCGACCATCGATCGATTCCACCTGCCTACCATCGATCGACACACTCTTACAGAGTCTGGTATCAAGTTTCTCTCTTAAACTATTTACTTATGATTTAAATTTTTATTAACCAATCTAGGGCGGATTACACTAGGGACATTGTAATTTAAGTTTGGGGGAGGTTCGCTAACGTTATTTGATTTGTTTTGAGTTTTATTTGTTATATATATATATATGTTTTTCAAAAAAAAGTTCTATTGAGTCAAAAGAGATTATGACCAAGATTTATTATTGACTAACCACGCTTTAGCACAATTCTTAGAAGGTTGTTTGCAGAGTTTACTATAGATACCAAAGTGGATCATTCTGCCACTATATCACACTTGCTTAGAAAGTTTGAAGGAACCGAAGCTGATTTCCAACACTAGTCCTGACATTATTAGCTTGCTTTGGGGCTTGGTATACACTGGATCAGATTCCTTCTGCAAATCTGTAGGTACAAGTATTGCACCTTTGGTTCCTTTCTCTCTCTCCTTCAGCATCTACTTAAAAGCTTAATAGATTGAGATGACTTCCCGAGATGCAGAAGGATAGGTACATTACCAATGACCTCATTATTCTAATTCGGAGGAATGATCACATATTGTTGGAAGCGAAGGGTAGGTAAATTACCTATGATCCCATTATTCACCTACAACTTTGCCCAAAAGAAAAAGAAAAGAAAAAGAAAGAAAAGAAAAAAAAAAGAGAAGAAAAGAAAAGAGTAAGAAATCTAAAACGATTCAGAGAAGAGAGAAAAAGAGGGGAAAAAAGGATCAGAGAAGACTTTGTGCCTTGTTGTTCAGATACTTGTAGAGGTAAGAATTCATGTGTCCTTTGATCGATACTCTCAAGGTAAAGCCTGCACTTTTATTTTATGCAAAGAAATGAAATCAGTAGAGAGGTGAGTTAAGCTAGTATATGTTAAGATGTTGGTAGAATGGATTTGGTTGCTATACTAGGATATGGTACATAAAGTTTCTTTGTGATTGACTTGATAGGATTTGGTTGCAAAAAAGTAAGGTGGTAGTTATACTTAGATATTATGTGTGTCTCCACTTTTCAAAACCTCTTTCACATGCTTTGTTTGCTTGAGGACAAGCAAAAGGCTAAGTCTGGGGGAGTTGATGTAGCCTATTTATCACCAGTTTTAGACCGTGATATCAGCCCTATTTAGAGTCTAATATATATGTTTGGAGTATGTTTTAGAGGATTTTCAGGTTTAGATACGTTCTGGAGAACTTTGGTGATTCTAGAGCTTTTAGAGATGCATAACTTCATAGATGCGTCAGATGTTTAGTTATAGATGGAGACTTTCCCACGGTGAGATTGAGCTGATCTTTTGACACAAGTTATCGTTTTGAGTTAGATTTTCAATGTCACTTGTTTTAGGTCCAGCTAACAGTTAGATCTAAAGTTATTCTTGATTTACTGGAGAGTGGTCTGTCTGCCTCGCGAGAGAAAGCTGTCGAGAAGATGAATGAGTGTCGATCAACGGCACAGCCTTGGCGTCGATCAACGGTGATCCCAGAAGACAAGCTCGACTTGTTTTATGGCCGACTTAAGCCCAAAAGCCATCACAAATTACCAGAATGACCTTGGACGACTTAAAAACCCTATTAACATGTTTTCTAAGCCATTGTTGACGGCTATGCAACAACTTACCAAGATTTTTTTTATTCATTGTTCTAGGATTAGGAAAGAAGGGAGGACTCTAAAGGAGTTCCTCCTAGAACTCCTTTGGTTCTTTATATTATATATATTCTATTCATCTATGTTTTATGTGACAAAGATCATGTCTGAGTAGATCTCTTGTTAGGTTTAGGGTTTATTAATGGTATTGATAGATTAGCCAAACAATAGAATTGCTAGGGTGATTATTAGATCTATCAATAGAATTATGTTTATTGCTTGTGTTCTAGAGTAGCTAACTAGAACCCTGATCATAGGATAGTTAGGCGCAAGCAAGAGAATGGTCTACTACCATAATTAATCATGTTGAGCTAGATTGCTATAAACAAACGATAGTTGATTTAGTTAATTTAGTGAACTCGAGAGACTATCGATCGACGCAGGATCATTGCCATCGATCGATGGTCGGTCATTTCGTGTCAACAAGCAAGAGCTAAGATATCGGACTGGTTCTATGATTAATACCTTTAGCTTCTATCCTCTATAATCCACTTGCTTGAAATCCTAGATCTAGCTATTATTATTATTGTTTATGTACCAATCAATCAATTATCTGCTATAGTTTATTCACTGCTTACTAATCTATTTGCCTAGCTTAATCGCGACTGTATTGAGTTTATTTTTTGCCCACGCTCCCTGTGGATTCGATCCCTAAATACTACAATTTGACCTCTCTTGGCAAGATTAGTTCGTAGGGTTAATTTGATAGAGTTTGCATTGAAATACATAAAACCCTCCTGTCACCTACCTCACTACACCTCCTCTCCTGTCGAAACCACTGAATGGAGAAATTCTACTACTATGCATGGCGGTATCAGAACATGAGGTAAATGATGTCCTGGTATAAGAGTAGGGAAATAAAAAACTCCCCATCTACTATGTTAGCAATTTTCTCCTTGACGCGGAAACCCGCTCTAGCCATCTCGGAAAATTGTCCTTGGCCTTAGTCATCGCGGCCTGGAAGTTACGGCCTTACTTCCAGGCCAATCAGATCGTGGTTGTGACCTCATTCCCCATCAAAACGGTCCTCCATAAGCCAGAGGTGTCAGGGTGCCTAGCCAAATCGGCAGTGGAATTGGGAGAATATGATGTAGTATTACGATCGGCCACCACCATAAAATCACAAGTCATGGCAGATTTCGTGGCTGAATTCTCTCATGTCCTGCTTCCAGCTCTGCAACAGGAGATAAATCTCCAGAACGAGAAAGGAGAAGAAGGAGAAGTAGGAGAAGAAGGAGAAAGGGTCTTACATGTAGATGGATCTAACAACGTTAGGGGAGCAGGACCAGGAATAGTACTCACCTCACATGCCGGGAATACAACCCCAAGAGCAATAAGATGTAACTTCAAGGCGACCAACAACGAAAGTGAGTATGAATCCTTAATCGCGGGGCTAACACTCACCCAAGAAATGGGCGCAGAAAATATCTGAATCTTCAGTGATTCGCAGTTGATAATCAATCAGGTGCATGGAGAATATCAGGCCAAAGACGCCAGTATGATCAAGTACCTATCGATCGCCAAACGTCTTATCAAAAACTTCTAAAGTTGTAGCTCACGCAGATACCCAGAGAACAAAACTCCCAAGCCGATGCTATAGCTAATCTCGGGTCCGCCCTTGAAACCAAAAAACAGATGAGTATTCCCCTGCTGGTGCTCCAGTGGCCGCCAACGTTGGAGGAGTTGGAGCCCGAGGAAATATCCGCTATTGAAGAAGGGATAACTTGGATGACTCCCCTGATGCATTACCTGGAGAACGACATCCTCCCAGAAGACCACAATGAAACTAGGAGGATCAAGAAGCAAGATATTGCATATCATGATTAGAGAAACCGCCAGGATCCTCGAGGAACTGCACGAAGGAGAGTGTGGTTCTCATTCCAACAGCCGAAGTCTGGTACTGAGAGCTAAGAGATCTGGATACTATTGGCCGACAATGGCGGAAGACGCCAACAAACAAGTTAAGCATTGTGACCAATGCCAAAGGCATGCTCCGGTCTCCAAACTTCCTCCGGAAAACCTTAAGTCCATAAGTTCTCTCTGGCCTTTGAGGAAATGGAGCATGGATATAGTAGGAAAATTCCCAATGGCATCGGGGCAGAAGGTCTTCCTCTTGGTCATAACCTACTATCTCTCTAAATGGGTCGAGGCAGAGCATTCAACCGAATAACCAACCTCCAGATAAGGAAGTTCTTGTGGACGAATGTGATCACTCGCTTCAGAGTCCCGCAAGAAATTGTCACCGACAATGGACCTCAGTTCACAAGCCACAACTTCAAAACTTTCTGCAAGAACTGGGGCATAAAGCTTACCTTCGCCATGCCCAGATATCCCCAGTCCAACGGACAGGCGGAATCTACCAACAAAACGGTGGTAAACATGCCAAAAAGCGCTTGGAGGATGCCCACAGGAGATGGACATAAGAACTACACGGAGTCCTTTGGGCTTACCGGACCACTCTCAAAATGGCCATGCAGGAAACTCCTTACTCATTGATCTACGGTACAGGGGCTATAGTACCAATAGATGTGCACGTGAAAACGACCATATCACAACCCATCTCTCAGGAGGAGAACGATGAGCGAATGGCATTAAGCATTGACCTGCTCGACGAAAAAAGAGAGGCAACACGATTGAAAAACTGGTCCTACCAACAAGATGTCGCCATGAAATATAACAAAAAAAATCAGAACCATGACCTTCCAGCTAGGGGATTAGGTTCTATGATGAGTCTACGACAATACCAAAGAAAAGTCAGCAGGAAAGCTTGCCCCCGGATGGGAAGGGCCCTGCAAGGTAATCGAGGTGCGAGGAGCAGGAGCTTATAGGCTGCACGACACAAAGGGCAAGATCCAACCCAACTGCTGGAACGCCTTACACCTCAGAGCTTGTCATTTTTAAATACCATCCTTGATCATGATTTTATTGCTTTACTATCTATTATTTAAGCATTATGGTTTCCTATTCCTATTTATGCTAAAAATCTTCGGAATAAGCCTATATAATAAAAACAGTTATGACTACAAAACTAGTAGGAATACCAATATACTTAAAGGGGCATACGAGCTGGATCAGGTCTTAAGAGACTTCTGATCTTGGCCAACCCTTCTCCAAAAGTTGTACGTCCACAGTAACAACAATTGGTATACGACTTAAGCAGGAATAGACCCGCGCAAGCTTGAGTATGCTGTTAAAATACCTAAGTCCCCACATATAGCTCATGTGCCGAACTTATGTCGGTCTCTAGTACGAAATGTGCAAAGATATTGCGTTTAAATGCTATGTGCTACACACAATCCGGGGGCTTAAAGTACACTTGCAGGGTACTTTAAACAAACCCTAAGGTTGATACATGGAGCAAAAAGTGCAAAGTACGGGAGCACACTTAAAATCTTGCTTATCCCGACATGGAAAGCATCAAGTCTGCCAGTTGGGTCACTACACCAGGTCCACCCACACAAGCACCAATCAAAAAGACTGGCGATTGGCTAACCCCTAACAGGATAAAAGTCACACCAGCACGAGATAAAAGTCTGAGAGTGGCTTTATGTAGGAAGCAGAGTGCAGCATTAGGACCTCGATAGTGGCCTACTTTCGAGTAGCAGAAGGCGAGGTCCAATTCAAAACAACCTTCGGGTTCTAAAACAACCTCTGAGTTATAACCTTCAGGTTTAATACAACCTCCGGTTTCCAAAGCAACCTTCAGGTTCTAAGGTACCTCCGAGTTCTAAAACAACCTCTGGGTTCTAACCTTTGGGTTCTAAAACGACCTCTGATTCTAAAACAACCTTCGGGTTCTAAAGCAACGTCCAGGTTCTAAGCTACCTCCGGGTTCTAAAACAACCTCCAGGTTCTAACCTTCGGGTTCTAAAACAACCTTCGGGTTCTAAAATAACCTTTGGGTTCTAAAACAACCTCTGAGTTCTAACCTTCGGGTTCTAAAGCAGCCCCCGGGTTCAAATCGGTCTCAGGATCCTACCAGTACCTATGGGTTTAAGAAATCAACCTCCAGGTTCAAAAAAAAAAAAGAGACCTTCGGGTCCAAAGAAGAAGTCTACAGACTCTCCATAGGAATTTCATGAGTAACCCACATAAGGGGGGTGGAATATGAGATTTCCTCACCTAAAAAGGTCTACCGGATCAATCTGCCTTACCTCGACAAGAACTTGCCTAAGGGGGGGTTTGTAACAGCCTATCTAAGGAAGGCAAAATGCGACATGAGTGGACAGCCTTCGGGCTTAAAGATCTAAAAGATCCTTGACTCAGAGTACGGGAGATTCCAAGTCACTAAGAAGGTCCAGCATCCCCGAGAAAAATCCCCGAGCTAGCAGAGTCGTACTCAAAACTCAACGAAGCAGAGTATCTTATCACTCTGCGGATCAAAGAGTCAATAAGAAAAACCCTACTGAAAGCCTAAAAAACGAAGACTAGGCCTCGACAAGGAAACCTCTATTTTTGGTCACCAATCAAGCAAAGAACAACTACAGCTACAAGGGTAAAGGCATAAAAGCAAAATAAGATAAATCCAAGATATATCATAAAAGAAGGTCACAAAGGGCGATTATTCCAATGCAAAAAGGCCACAAAGAGCCGTCATCTGAACAAAAAGGCATAAAAGCCCTGAAAGAAACAAACTAGAATAGCAGACAAGAGATCACAAGTGATATGGCCTTCAAGTGGAGGATCCTCCTGGTCTAGCGGACAAGTCCACATCCATGTCGGAAGCAGGTGGAATCGTAGGTTTGTCTTTGAAGGTGGGAGAAGGGATACCTTTGCTCTTAGCCTCCTCCAGAACTACGGCTTTATATTGCTCCAGCCCTTTGGCCAAATCCCATTGGCCGCTCTGTTTCTTCAGCCATTCTCTCATCAGCTCCAAATTGGAAATAATCCCCCCCCCCACCCCGCTCACGACCATCACCATCTCATATTTAAATGTCTCCGCCGCAGCCTTTTGGACACATATCTCCTCCTCCAATTCTTGTTTCTTCTGGCTTAAAGCAAGTGTGTAGGTCAAAGATGCCTCAGCTACCCTCTCCAGGTCCTTCACCTTTGACTTGAGATCGCAGATCTCTAACTCCCTGGCTACACACCGGTCTTTCTCCTCTGATACTTGACAAGTCAAATCCTCCACGTCTTCCCGTTTGGCTGACAAACCTTCGTTCGTCAAACGCTTCCCCAGATGATAAAGCTGGGACACGGTATGCACAAATATAACACCACTAACAGATTTGGATCTAGTAAAGAAGAAGATCAAGCACGCCGTTAACTTACTCGAAGAAGTCCTCCCTGAAGAACTGGAACTATCTCCGAAGGTTCTCCCGTGGGGAGGAGAGTGATGTCCCGAGGAAAAATCTTGGAGTTCAAGTTGGACAATGCTGTGAACAGACTCCCAGCGTAACGGCGATATCGGCGGACTGATGTACAGATCTTGTAGTTACGCCGCAAACTTTAGGCCTCTTCCCTTGGGATGTGGAGGTCGACTCTGTTTTGACAATCATTGCACGCGTGCTTCCAGTAACCACCACATCGTCTCCAGAAACAGTTCTGCTGGCGGATCCCTTCTTCATAGACACCGCTTTCCCCACCTCCTAGTAAGTCATAAAGGGGTCGTTTGTAGTGTTTCCCGACATGTTCCCTGCAACAAACGCAATAACATAGATCATTAGATATCCAAAATATGGGAGTTAAAAGGAAAAGCAAACAAGATCCTACCCCACAAGCTGCTGCGTCGCAATATGACCTCACTAACCAAGAAACTCACTTGGCGGCGTTCTAGAGGAAGCTGTCGCACCCTAAGAACAGTACTTTCTCTTTACGACAGAGCATGATGAGTTCCGGCTGCACATAAAGAAACGGAGTCAAAGGAAGCAATCAACAGGTAAAATGTTCAATTACATCCTACACCTACCTACGAATTTCAATCGATAATAAGATCCGGGAAGTGACATAAAATTGTATCTCTCCTGCCACTTTTTCCCAAAACTTGTCCCTTTGCAATCATTTTTTGACAGCTCCTCCACAATCGGCAAACCATTACGAGACCAAAGGTGAAATTGTCCCTCTCCACCATTGATGGGAGCTAGGTGGTAGGCGAAAAGGACCTCTTTGATACCAAAAGACAGGTACTCTATATCGCCTAAGTTCTGAACAGCTATAAGGATCCTCCAAGCTGGAGGATTGAGTTGACAAGGCGAGATCTCGAAGAAATCACACAACCCAACGATAAGCGCGGGGATTATCCCCCTGAAGCCGGAATCAAAGAAAGCCTCATACATCGTAATTTCCGCAAGAAAGTAGCTGGAAGCGCATTCCAACAAAATGGGTATCCGGAGAGCAACAGAGGGAAGGAAAGTATACTTCTGCCACCACTCCAAGTCTGGGTCGCCATATGGCGACCCCGACCTTACCAACCCGGGTCGCAATATGGTGATCGGGACACCCCAAGCCTGGGTCGCCATATGGCGACCGCGACCATACCAACATGGGTTGCCATATGGAGACCGAGACATTCCAAGCCCCGGTCACCATATGGCGACGGGACGATCCCTTCCTGGCTCACCATATGGCAAGCTGGACGACCCATCTCCGGCTCTTCAAACAGCAAGTGGGACAGACCATACAGCGAGTGGGACAGACCATGCGGTGAGTGGGACAGACCATGCGGCGTGTGGGACAGACCATACGGCGACCAGCCTTCTCCCCTAGGTCAAAACTCGCCACACAGCTCCCAGGTCGCCAGATACAGCTCCCAGGTCGCCATATGGTGACCAGGTCACCAAATATAGCTCCCAGGTCCCCAAATACAGCCCCCAGGTCGCCAAATACAGCTCTCAGGTTGCTAGGTACAGCTCCCAGGTCGCCATATGGCAACAAGTTTACAACATAGCTCCTCCATTTTGTTCTCCTTCGAGTCTCGATCAAAATGTCTTTCGTTTTGTCCCAATCAGTTTCCAATGAGATTTTACGAAGAAAACAAGCATCACATGTTTTCTCGTAAAAGTTCAAGTCAAAGTGTCAAGATAATATAGGTTAACTTAAACACCATCATATCCTTGACTTACTGGCTCTATTAGGTTTAGTTTGTAAGACCAGCGACATAGAAAATGGACATCGGACAACTTGACGATATCCCTGAGAATAATCGTAAGAACGCACAAGTCATAAAACAGCCTCAAACGGCCTAAAACATGATGAAAGCCCACTTATGGTTTAACGTAAGAGTAGGCCTGAATTTAATGACGGTTTAACTCAACTTTGATAAGAATAAATGGAAAACAGGATAAATGTGAAGTTTCCAAGATAAATATGAATCTTAAGAAGATAAGGAAAACTTCTGCAAAGATGGCCAACCTTGGAGGCATATATAAGGAAGAGCCAAGGAAAGGAGCAAAGGGACGACTTTGGAGATCTTAGAACTCTCCGCACTTAGAAACCTTTGGCTTTATCCTCAACAAGTTTGGTTTCTATGACTTGCACTCATACTAGACAAACTCACTGAGGCAGTTCGATATCTTGTTCCGCTCTCTCTTTAATTGAACAAAGTTTGACTTGATCCTCGAGAGGGGTACGTAGGTAGCCTTTCGTAAGGTCCAGTCCAAAATCCAACAAAACCTTTTTCGCATCTCTTTCGTCTATTGCTAATCGAGTTGCGACTTACATCGGTTTTTCTTGACATAGCCAGCTATGCTAGCTAAGTTAGCTAGGGTTTTGCTGCATGTGTTATACGATTTCCTTTGTAATCCCGTTTCCAGACAAGCTTTCTTTACGCTCTTGTCTATGGAACGCTCATACGCAAATTCAAAATAAAGATCTACTTTTTTCTAAATTCGTTTTGTTATCTTTACATATTTTTCCCCCATTATTTAGTTACTTGTCGTTGGCTCTCGCAAAGAATCCAGATCTCAAGGAAAGTAGGGTTCTCTTTGCTTTCCTCTGTACGTTAAAATCGACAATGTGAATTTCGGGTCCCACAAGAGACTTAGAGATTAGAGCTAGGCGGCTAGAACTAAGGTTTATACACCAAACATTGTAGTCCTTGCTCAAACAATCAATAAAACATCTCTTTAGTCTCAATTCTCATTTATTTACTGATTGTTCATCATTTTGTGGTACTCACAAAGATCCTACACAATAATCTCCTAACAAAACAGCTCACAGATGACCCCTTTTGCGACGTATGGGAGTGTTTCAGTGAATACCACAGGGAATTCCCTCACCACGGGTTTGAAAATGTTTACCTCTTGGGAGTGTTCTACGATGGAGTTGACCGGAAATTTTGAAAAGCTATATATTCTGCAAGAAAGGGAGATTTCATGACCCAAACAACTGAAGGAGAATTTGAGCTGATTGATAACATGGCAGCTAGCTCGTCTAATAAGAAACTGACCGCTCCAGTAAAGTCAATAGTATTGACACTCACAAGATAGACGAGCTGACAGCCAAGGTTGATCAACTGATCAAGAGCAACCAGAACCAGATTTTCATCATGGAAGAAGCTGCACCTGAACAGAAAGCCCAGGACACTGCTCTGGAAACTGAAGCTCCGGTAGAGGATTAGCAGGAGGTTAGCTATATCAATGGACAAGGATGGAAGTTCAATAACTACCACCCAAACCCCAACGTGAGGAAAAACTCACATCTCTTCTCCAACAACAATGCAGACAACCCGGCGGATAAGGCACAGAACAGTCAGGAGCAGAACAAGGAAAAACCTACGTGATTAGCCAGGCGCAGAAACAGTTACAGAATCAGAAACCACATAAAAACCAGCAACCTGCTTCGGTCTTTGCCAGTGCTCCGCAAGATGAGCTAAAGAATTTAGCTATGATGATGCAACAACTGTTTGCAAGGTCAGCAGATTCAAGGCAAATCATTGAATTAGGTTACAACAAACATCAACACCAGGATGGAAAACATGTTCAATGGCCTAAGCACCAAGTATGCTAATGTTGCAAGCCACATAAGCCAGATGGATATTCAGATTTCTCAAACAGTTGATAGCATCAAGAGGCAGCAAGGGACACTTCCTGGGAAAACAGATAAAAATCCTAAGGAATGTAATGCTGTTGGGCTGAGAAGTGGAAGACAACTGACAGATCCAGAGCCCAGTAGATTCACAGTAGCAGAGAAAGGAAATCAGAAGGAAAATGAGAAACTGAAATCAATGGATGCTCCAGTCGCTGAAGATGAAACAGAACAGCCAGCTGAGGTTGAACCGACAATCCCTGCATCACCTGCTGAATTCATTCATGCTGGAGAATACACGCCTAAAGTGCTATACCTGTTCCGGAAAAGAAATCTCGAAAGGATCGCTAGGAAATGAAATGTAAGAAGATGCTTGAGGACTTGACCATCAAATTATCTCTGATTGATGCGATCCAGATAATACCTTCTATGCGTAGTTTAATTAAGGAATTCGTTACGGGAAATATCTCTGGAGACAGTGAGGTTATATGGTCTCTAAGGAATGTAGTGCAGTGCTCCAAAACAAGTCGATCAAGAAGCTAGGTAATTCTGGCAAGTTTGTTTTCTCAATGCAAATTGGAACGACCATTTTCGTATGCTCTCTGTGTGATCTTGGCCCAAGTGTTAACCTCATGCCTTACTTTGTGGCAAAACACACGGTTTCACAACTTTCAAACCGACCAGGATCTCATTGGTGTTCGCAGATAGATCAGTCAAGCTGCCGATAGGTGTTCTGGAAGATCTCCATGTTCAGATCGAAAATACTATGGTTCCAGCTGATTTTATGGTTCTAGAGCTTGATGAAGAACCAAAAGACCCCTTCATCCTTGGATGGCCTTTCTTGCGCACAAATGGTGACCGTTCCGAGTGTGCTCCTCGGCCAGTTCTTCTTGTTTATCCCAGAAGATTGCTTCTTCTTCCACGGACATAGGATCGTCGAACTGGGAATCATCCCGAGCCGCACGGCTCCTTGTGCGATGTGGATGTATGTCTGCGTCTTCGTCCGTAGGCTCGGACTGACAGCTAGAGTCCAGGTTGACGCGCTCGACGTCGTTTTCTTCGTTTTCCCTAGCGGGAGGTGGGAGATTCTCCGTGGTTGACGGCGCATCTGGATGGATTGTTTCGTCGGTGACATTCCCTGACGAATCTTTTCCAGCATTTGCAGCTCAATTTCCTGGAGTTTCGGAATCAAGTCTCCTTCCGCTACGGGCTCTGGTAGCTCCATGCGGGATCTTACTCTTGGCTCTTGACGTAAGGTTTTGACCTGTTTGGTGAGAGAGCTCATGAGTTTCTCCTGTTTGTCCGAACTATTCTGGGAAAAAGTGAACAGCTCTTTCAGCTGGTTAACATCGCGGCGTTTGCGTCTGCAGTGACCGTCAAAGTGTTTCCAGCTGGGGTCTTCTCAACGTGGACATCGACGAGGTTCTCGTCGCATGTTTGTTGATCTTTGTCGGTGTTATTGGTCATGTCCGATCGAGCATTGGTGGCTGAGAGTTAGATTGATCCGTACCCCCCCCTCTTTCTAGCGCCAAACTGTAGGAACCGAAATTTGCACTCTCGATTTCCTTCGATTTAGGAAAGTTAGGACAACCCTAATTTCTCAGAGGTCCTGGATATCTTCTAAACCACACGCCAAGTAATCAAGAACACGAAAATAAACAGACGAAAAATATAAGAATCGAAAAGAAGACAAAGTAGGTCTTATTTCGAATCTATGTAGGAGCGTTACAACAAGGTAAGAGCCTTGGCTGCGAGAGCTGTCGGCGAGTTCCCAAGTTCTAACAACCGAAGACTGTAAAAACCTAGTTGAGTCGCAGCTCGATAACAAAAACAGAAAATTGCTTATTGCTCTAAATGCTAAGTTTTTGTTGTGTCAAAACGTCTCCCTGTGTCTTTAGCTTTAGCTCCCCTTATATATGCCTTTTGGGTCGGTTCCCGTCTTCCTTTTTTGCCCCTAGGTCAAGTTTATTGCTTCACGAAAATATTCCTTTTGCTTCTCGATCTTTATCATTATCTTAGAAACTTGACATTTATCTTCCGATTTCGCGAGATTTTCCTCCTTCTGCAAGTAAGATACACCGTCATAGAATTGGTGGGCTTGATTTTTGAATGAAATCATAAGTGGGTTTTGGGCCGTGTTATAGGCCTCTTCGGGTCGTTTACCGATTTTAAACGTTTTTTACGATTTCTCCGAAAGAGCGCATCTTGATACGACGTCGATTCGACGAGTAAGTTCACACTTCTCGCATAGTTTAGATGACAGTGGTGTTAAGTTAACCGTCGCCGTTTACACGATAACCATGGACTTCATTCGGGAATATGAATCTTCGCGGTTCTTATTTTAAGGTCCCAATGGTAACTCCAATCGAGACGGAATGAGGGATTGATCTGTCAAGGTTCAACGAAAGGCATAAGATTTGGTCCAACTCGCCGAGCGGGCAAGTTGGACGGGGTGCTCGATCCAACTCGTCATTTTGGCGAGTACGACTAGTCCAACTCGCCAAAATGGCGAGTAGGATAGCTTGTGTGATCCTTCTTGCCAAAATGGCGAGTATGACTGGTCCAACTAGCCAAAATGGCGAGTTGGATTGCTTGTGTGATCCTACTCGCCTAAATAGCGAGTAGGACTGGTCCAACTTGCCAAAATGGCGAGTAGGATTGCTTGTGTGATCCTACTCGCCAAATTGGCGAGTAGGATTGCTTGTCTGATCCTACTCGCCAAAATGGCGAGTAGGATTTCTTGTGTGATCCTACTCGCCAAAATGGCGAGTAGGATTGCTTGTGTGATCATACTCGCCAAAATGGCGACTAGGACTGGTCCAACTCGTCAAAATGGCGAGTAGGATTGGTTGTGTGATCCTACTCGCCAAAATGACGAGTAGGACTGGTCCAACTCGCCAAAGTGGCGAGTAGGATTGCTTTTGTGATCCTACTCGCCAAAATGGCGAGTAAGACTGGTCCAACTCACCAAAATGGCGAGTAGGGTTTCTTGTGTGATCCTACTCACCAAAAATGGCGAGTAGGATTGCTTGTGTGGTCCAACTCGCCATCTTGGCGAACTCGGGCTTGTCCAACTTGCCAAAATGGCGAGTTAGCCTTGACGCTTGGTTCGATTCGTTTGTTTGGTGAGTTGGATGATGTGTTCGGACAATTGAGCTTTGTAGCCGTTTTCATTGTTTAAGGCTTAGAGTAACCTTTCTCGAGTTCTTATCGTCTGATTCCTTTCCGGAATTGATTTAAAACTCTATTTACGTTTTCTGAGAAGTTTCTGACGTTTGATTTTTTCGTGACCGATTTTGACCCTAACAGTCAACTTGCATCAAAGGAAGACAATTGCTTGAGAACTGCCTTCTTGCTTCTGAGATTGTTAATGGTGATCACAAGAATAAAGGGAATAAGCGGCATACACTGAAAATATACTTTCCCAAAGCTTTTGTTTCTTTAAAATGGGACTTCATCTTAACGTGTCTTTCTGCGCTTGGACTGCCTCCTTCCTTCATCATCTGGATCAAAGAATGTATATGCACTACATCTTACTCAGTGGGAATTAAGGGGTCAATTCACAGTGTCTTCAAAGGTACACGTTGTCTGAGAAAGAGGGACCCTCTTAGTCCCTATTTCTTTGGATTGGTGATGAATGTTTTATCCCACATGTTGAACAATGCAGCGAGAGATGGATGATTTGGTTATCACCCTCGATGCAAGGACTCTGCACTCACTCATCTATGTTTTGTAGATGTTTTTCTCATTTTCTCAGATGACTCACCAGCGTCTATCCAAGGCATCCTTCAAGTCCTCTCAGAGTTTCAAGCACTGTCAGATTTAGCAATAAGCTCAGAGAAGTCATGTTTCTTCCTACTGGACTCTCACAAGAAGAATTTGACTTGATTACCTCTTATACGGGTATTCCTCGTGGCATCCTTCCAATGAGGTACTTGGGACTTTCTTTTAAGACTAAGAAGCTTTCCATGTTGAACTGTGAAGCGCTTCTCCAAAGAATCAAATCAAAAATCAACAACTGGACCTCTTAGTACCTATCTTTTGCTGGAAGATTAAAACTACTTACTCAATTTCTGGTGTGCAACGTTTATCTTGCCCTCTCTGTGTATCAAGCAAATCAACTCATTATGTGCTGCTTTTCTCTGGAAAGGCTACATTAATGGCAGGTATGTTGCAAGAGTGGCTTGGGAAACAATATGTTTGCCTAAAGGTAAAGGAGGACTCCGTCTAAAGAATCTAGCAACGTGGAACAAAACTTGCTCGCTAAAGCTTTTATGGATGCTCCTATTTCAATCGAAATTTATTTGGGTAGCTTGAATTCATCAAAATGTGATTAAAGATAAAGAAGTTTGGACCATGAAAGAGCATCAGTCTCATACTTGGTTATTCAAAAAGCTACTATGCCTAAGGAACCTAGCGATCCAGTGGACTATAATTATACCTTGAAATGGTAGTCGTTATCTGGTCTTGACATCTCTTTGGTCTCCATATGGTCCCTCTTCCCTTGTATAGGTACCAACGGTCCTAGTTCATTTGGTATCCCTCTCTCGGCCTCCCATTCTTCCTTATGGTGTCGCAATACTTGGCTAATCTCACCGGCAAGGTCAGATTGTATGGAACAGTCCTCACCTTCCTTACACAATCTCGTTTTCGGACTCCCCTGACACTCTTCTCTGGAATACAAGTGGATTTCAACCCCCTGTGATCCAAAATTCTCAGCTTGTCAAGTTTATAATCTAATTTGAGATGCCACACCCCTAGCTTATTGGGGTAAACTTGTTTGGTTCAAGAAAGGAATTCCAAAACACAACATGCTTATTTGGTATTCATTCTTGATCGTTGTCTAACCCGGAACAGGTTGATAGCTTGGTGTTTGCCTGCAGATCCTACATGTCTCCTCTGTAACTCCGCTGATGAGACAAGAGATCCCTTGTTCTTCTCGTGTCAATTTAGCTCGGTTATTTGGAGTCATTTTGCATATAAGCTTGTTATGAACCTTAGCCCCCTCTCATGGACATACACTCTACAGACCTTGTTGACTGCTTTGATGAACCGCCACTGGAAATTCCTGATTCTCTTGGCTTGGCAATCAAAAATTTATCTGAGTTGGAGAGAACGTAATAGTCGGCTCCATTGCAACTCTTTCAGGGATCCAACTTCCATCATTGCCAAAATTAAACTCCTGATCAAAAACAGAGTATCTACTCTAAGAGATACAAACTCAGATTTCTCAACCAAGGCCATGCAAATCTTGTTTTCCTAATTTGATATGGTATTCGAGCGGTTTATCGTTAATCACAATCATCCCTTTTCTCTGGGCCTACAATTTCCGAGGCCTCTAATTTTCAGTTCATGGGCTTGTTCCTGTTGGGTCTCCTCCACTGGGTTTCTCCTTGATGGGCTTAACTTTCTAAACTATGGCTTCTTTCACGGAGCTTTTGATCTCAATCCATATCATCTTAGGTTCTTTTACCAAGGTGATTATCATCTCCAAGACTCACTTAGATTCTTTTCATGTGAGTATATTAGAGTTTTGTTATACAACTCTTGCCCATCTTTTAAATTTAAATGCACCAAAAAAATTAGCAAACAAAAAAACTTATGTTACAAAATGTTTTGTTCCTTGGAATCATTTTTTCATTGAATTAAATGTTTGTTTGTATGAGAGAGTATACACATAAACTTGTTTGTTCTTCATAATTTATATAAACTTACTCATATGAATAATTTTAATTAATATTAGAACTTGATCCGTGCACCCGCACAAATTTATTTTAATAGAATAAATATATAGAGTTCTTCACAGCACAAGAATGTAACTGTTGCATGGACATGCATCTGTTGGGTATTAATAATTGGTGTCAAACCAATTTATTTTTGGGTTTATTTCATTATAGCCACGACTTTAGCACTCATAGACCGTGACTAATTTTCTCTAAACCGCAAAACAAAATTGATTGGACCCAAACCAAAATAATTAAAGCCAAACTGATTGATTTTTGGTTTCTTTCTTTATAGCCACGACATTACCACAGATTTATCATGGATATAATGAAATAACCAGCGAAACAAAATCATAATAGAGCAGGAAATTATACTTTAACCATTTAACTCTAATCCATAAATGTATATCTCCTAAATTCTTATCTTCTAACAACTTTCACAACTTATTTAAAAAGATTTCAAAATAACTTAACATATATTACAAAATAAAATAACATATTTTACACAATAAGTTAACATATATTACGACATTACTAAACATATATTACAACATTTTTATTTTCACACAAATTTCACAACCCAAACATATAACACAGTTTTTTATTGATTTCACTCACTATCTGAATCAGAATCACTACCCGAACCTTCTAACTCAGCAACAACGTGTGTTTATACTCATAACAATGATCTTTATGTAACTTAATCACATTTATCATCTTACCAAGCAGTTAAAAAAAGTTTCTGAAGTTTCTCAGATTTCTCGGGGAGTAACTATCGTGCATGCCTAACATTCATCTCCAAAAATTTAACGTGCGTGCATGCCTAACATTCATCTCCAAAAATTTAATGTGCCCGCATATAAGGAATAAAACATGCTTGATTATAGTTACATGTTCATACAAGAGAGGGTCATATTTTAAAAATAATAGCTTCCAATCAAACATCACAATCATACATATTTCACTTACCTAAACATACAAAAGGATCATATTTTGTATATTGTCTGCTTGGTGAGATATCAACAAGTCCAAATGGATGTCTTTGCATACTGTGATTTTCCTTTATGTCAAACCACTTACATTTAAAATTAGGGCTTTCAAGTCAATATCACTATGATACTCCACCATCATTATCTCTTGTATGAGACCATAGTAATATATATCAGTGGTTCCATACACACAAACACCGTAATTTTGAGTTTTCCTATTTTCACGTGAAGAAAATTCGGCTAAAAAGTATGCAAATACTTGTGATTTGATGTCTGCATCTGGTCTGAATATCACGTTGTATTCCTCGAGCTCTACTGCCCATTTTGCCCATCAGCCTGATACTTCCGGCTTATGAAGAACGTGTTTGGTCAGAAGGGATGTCACCACCAGGATCTGATAAGCATGGAAGTAGGAATGTAGTTTCATGGCTGCCACGACTAGAGCTAAAGGCAACTTTTTAAGATAGCTATAATGTGTTTCTGCATCAAGGAGAGACTTGCTGACGTAGTATAACGGAAGTTGCTTGCTCTCTTCTTCTCGTACCAGAACGACACTCGCTGCATATTCAGAAATTGGTATGTAGAACAACAATACTTCTCCGTCCTGGGGTTTCGATAGTAGAGGAGGTGTGGTAGGATATAATTTCATCTTGATGAGGGCGTTTTCACACCCTTTGTACCATTTAAAATTCTTGGAATTTTCAATGCCTCGAAGAAAGTATGAGACTTATTTGACAATCTGGAGATGAACCAACTCATGGCTACCATTCTTCCTGTCAGTTTATGTACTTCTGTTGTGTTCCTTGATGAAAGAATCGCGTGGATATCTCTTATTTTTTTCAACAGCTAGAAGTGCTCGTTCACCGTGTTCTTCAAGACTTGAACATCTAAGAGTAGTTCAAGATTATCTGCAAAAGTGTTGTTCTTCCGAGTTTTATGTAATTCAGTGACTTGGTTTTGCGAGGCTTTGATCTGAGTATGCAATTCAATTTTGGCCGGGGTGGCCGAAAGATGATGGTTATGTTCACTTTACGTTATCGTTACGTTGTTTAGATTACCTCTCCTCTTTCTAACGCCAAACTGTTAGAGTAATTTTGTGCATGTATTTTGAACAATAGCAGAAGTTAGCGGTTTAAAAAGTGTAAAATAACTTCTGCTATTATTAAACCAACTAAGAGAAAATATTTCTTCCTCTTGGTCTGAGTTGATTAAAAGAAGTGTTGTTCTGTGTTTAACTTTTTGTACTAGGATACATAGCCCCTCCGCAAGCGCGGAGTCCGAAATATTAATATTCCGTTATATAATTTTGTTGTTCTTTTTTAGAAATGTCCCATAGATTATGTATTTTTAAATCCATACGGAACAGACGGAGAACCAAATGAAACGTAAACAAAAAATATAATTGGGTTGGATGGACAAAAAAACGGATATATTTGTTATTTAGTTTGAAAATAAATTTAATAAATTATTGTGTTTTGTAATTATTTCAAACCAAAAAACATTTAGATTTTCAAATTGGAGTGAGTTTGATTTTTTATCATATCAATGATAACTATCGAGAATAAAATAGTAACTTAATATTTGAGTTTGGAAGATTATTGAAAGCTTTGATTACTTAGTTTTTTTAATGATTATTTATACTGAAAATAATAGATAAGTTAATTATATATATAAAGTTTAGGGAAGATGATCATTAACAATTTGTTTCGATCTAAATTGTGTTTAATTATTTAATTAAATTAAATTAAATTTGGTTTTGGTTGAATCTGAATATAGTAATTTAACTGAATTTGGTTGAACCGGAAGTTAATTTAACTAAATATGGTTGATCAGCTTTTATATCTCTCTCAAAGGTTTGGCGAAACCCTAGACATACTATTGCAAGGTACGTCTTCGTAGAATGAATCAAGTAAGCCTATTAAACGAATTGTAACTAAGGCCTATTGAAAAATACATGATTTACAAACAATACCGTCCCTAAGGGGAAGCATAGAAGTTAAAGTTGAGAATTTGAATCATTACTCATTGGTCCCGCATTAACCCGCCACGGGGCGAATGCGGCCGTGGCGGGTTGATCGATTCAAAATTTTTGATATACGGGTGCATGTGCGGGTTGAATCGATTTTAAGCAGAACGGGTGCGAGTCAAAAAAATTTGAATTGCATTTACCTATCAAACCGCAAAAATTATAAAGAGTAAAATAAATTGTAAAAGCATATAAATTATTATTTTAATTTTAGATATTACTTTATTTATTTTTATAAAAATAATTGATATATAATAAAATAATTATTTTATTAAATTTAATATTATATGCGTGTCTTGCGGATTATCCGTAAATTTTAGTGGAGCGGATGCATGTTTAAAAATTTTTGTTCGTGGATTAGGCGAGTCAGAATTTTGAAGAAAAAATAGAATCGATACGCGGGTTGGCGGGTCAAGATCGACCCGCAATCCCAACTATAATGGATGCATGTGTTTCCGGCCTCGTAAAGAATAAGTAAAATTTCGGCCTTCTATTTTACAAAATTTCTTGTAACTTAGTTGGTTATGTCAATCAAATAAACAATAAGGTGCATTGTTCGATTCTCAGTTATACAAATAATTATTTTTAACAAAATAATAGTGTGGAATCTACTACATGCTGACGTTGCAGCACCAAGAAAAACTAAACTGTCTCATTATATTATAGATAATAGTGTGAAACCCATCACATACTGACGTGACAGTAGTTCCACCACATACTGACGTGGTGCTTATTACTCAATATACTCTTTAATTTTTCCACTCATATCTTCTTTACAAATTTAACAATTAAACCCTAAATTTAATTCAGTGAAAAAAAGAAAGGAAATAACGTCATGAGCTCAAAAGAGAATACTTATAAGATAAAATCCTCTTCTTTTTCACTAGGATCACAACCACCGACATCTCTTCCGGTGACCGGCGTCGGCTGCTCCGTTAGAGCTGGCCGTCTCCTTCCTCTTTTCTTCCTGCCGTTCTTAGCTATCATCGTCTCTTTGAATCCTGGCTTCACTTGGTGGATCTTCCGATTCTGGTGACATGCAATGCTATTAGCCCGCAAAATTCTCTTTCTTTATAGATCTTACTTAGATCGATGCTTCTAGCAAAGAGTTTTGTTAGGATTGTTGGCTGTGTAGAAACCTCCTCAACGGCACATTGTACGGCTTGGCCATACAATCCGGTTTTAGTTTCTTGCTGGCTTCTTCTCCTTGGTCCTTGGTTGAAGCTCTGTTTCATGGTTTCTTCTTCTCCTTATCACTGCTTCAGGTTCTGTTGGTTAGAATTGCTTGAGGTTCGTTCTAGGGATCTGTCACTTGGATGTGGTTCTGCTGTAAGGTACCTTTTAAGGGGTTCATCTCCTCCAATTGCAGTCGTCTTGGTCATCTTCTCTTCTCTTGCGAGGGGGTTTCCAGCTCTTGGTCAGTAGGTCGCCGAGGTGGTGATCCTTTTTGGCTTATTCCCTGTCGATGTTCAAGGTCTCAGTTTCTTGTGCCTTGGTTTTCTCAAGCTTTTCGGTCTCGTGGAGTGGTGTTAATTTCTGTGCTCTGATCCTTCAGTGGCCCTGCTTCCGTTTCTCTCGGTGTTGTTGCTGGTTCGAGTTTTATATGGTTATGGTGCTTGATTTAAGTTATTTGAGCTTTATCTTTTGGCTCGATGTTTTTCAGCTTCTCTCTGTATCTTCATGTTCACTTGGGAAGGATTAGTTGCTCCTTTGGGCTTCATTGCTCCAGTTTTAGTTTATGGGTTTCTTCTTTGGATTCCTTTGCTAGTTTGTGTTACTTTTATTCTCCCTTGTCCCTTTATGTTTATGGTTTTAGTGTGTTCCGAGATCTTTCTTTTGATCATCGGCCATTAGTTTCCAGAAGTTCTCCGTGAACTTGTTGGCTTTGTTTGATTATATGTTTGTACTCTGTAATACTTTCTCTTAATGAATTTCAGATGACAAAAAAAAAAAAAAAGAAGTCATGAGCTTGGAATCAATTAAAAACGTGGATAATGATAAAGAAGATTCGAGGAAAGAGGAGAAAGAATCTAGAAAACAAAAGCGTGGGTGGGACCACGTAACAGACGCGTTCGACTTCACACACACTTTTGTACTATTCTCTATTTATACTCACCCATTTCCATTTTCATTTGCAATCCCAATTCTTGCTTTTTCACACCCATTAAAACAAAAGTTTATAGATTTTGCTCTGGAAATTTGTCTGTATATGTCCAATCCTTCTCCGACTAAACAGAAACTGAAAACCAGCGTCGGAGACCGGTGCTTGCTGATGGCTAAGCAACAACGAACTCGCCTCTACATTCTCCGACGCTGTGTTTCCATGCTCCTCTGCTGGCACGACCACTCTATTTCGGACTAGCTCGTTCTCTGGTTTTCTGACTCAATCAAAGTCGGAATCATCAACGAGACCGACCCAGAATTAGAAATCTGATTTTTAGAGAAAGCAAGCAGAATGTGATGTGATTTTAGGACTTTCTAGTTTAATGTTTGACAGTTTTACTTTTAGTTTTGTAGACAACTTTTGTCTTTTCCGGGAATCTCTGTAAGATGAGGAAGATTCGAAGTATTGGTATTTGGGCTGGTGTACATACTGTGAATAATATGTGAGCTTTTTATTAATGACATCCTTTTTAATAAGCCCGTTAGCCCAATAATATATGTTCGCATGCTAGTCCTAGTGATTTTCTTTTTATTAGTTTCTTTTTTCTTTTTGTAAAATATTAAGTTTTATACTCAAATTTAGTTTAAAACAATATTTACAAAGAAAACAAACAGTCGAAATACGAAAAGAACAACAACAAAGTAACATACAAACATATGCTCGAACCTAGGGGTGGGAAAAACAACGAGTCCAACCGAAACCAAACCAATTCAAACCAAACCAAACTAATTATGGTTTATTTTTGTTGGAAAAATTATAGAACCAAATTAACCAAACCAAACCGAATCCAAAAAATAACTGTAGTGCTACTCCTACTATTAGGTTCAAAATAATAATTTAAAATAAAAAGATTATATTTTGATATTTGGTTTTACGTTTAAATACAAAGAAATTAATGATTTAGTTTCAAACGATGATTTATTTTATTTTTTACAAATTAGATTTTTGTAACCAAAGTAGAACAAAACAAAAAATTAAGTCGATTAAACACAAACACAACCAAAGTAAACCAACTGAATTCAAACGAACCGAACTCAAACCGAACCGAACTCAAACCGAACCAAACCAAATACAAACCAAGCCAAACTAACTTCAGTTGAAGTTTTCTTAGACCCAAACAAACCAAACTGAACTCAACCCAATTCAAAACGTACCTGAATTTAAACCAAAATTCTCACCCTTATAAAGTGAAGAGCTGAGAAAAGCTCCTTGGTTGCAACGAGAAACTAGAAAAGGACGCCCTCAAACCCTGAATACCACAAATAACCTACAACTTCTTCAAAACTCCTTCCCAATAATCCACAAAGAAGAATACCAAGCACGAACCACAAAAAAAACTAATTAATAATGAAACTGACGGCACAAGGAGAAACAACCACTCCGACGATGCCGTGGTTCAGCTGAAAAAACTAGAGATTGTCGCCTAGAATTTACAAAGCCATAACAATTACACCTATTTACCCGTGCCCCGAAATAAATAGACTGGAGGGAAATTCCCTTTTGGAGAAGCCATAAACAAGACACAGATTGGGCTGAGTTACTAACTTAACACTCTAAGTCCAAACCTGAGATTTAATACCATAGGAGGTACACAGCCTCATACTAATAATTTGGAGAAGGTACAGCAGCACGAGGCCACACCCACCAGACCCAGATGTTGGAGGATGGGCCTCCGGCCCAATTTGCGAGTTGGGTTTACAATCAGAATAAAATCCCATTAAACAAAGATCGACCCAAATAATCAATGAACCTTCGGCGTGCACAAACAAAGGAAAACGGGAAACAATAACCTAGGCCGTAGACTGCATCTACTGCCGATCATAGCTGAACGTCAACCACCTCAAATCTACACAAGCAATAGCGTAATGATGACAGCCGAACCGACCTCTTGACACCGCCGCTACGAGATGGAAGAAAGAGAATTGAGGGAATAGAAGAGCATTGAATGAAGAAAAGGAGGGAGAGAAGACCAAGAGAGATAGCTATTGAGGACGAGATAGTCATTTATGGCGACGTATTTATTTTCTTAGTATTTTTTCTTTTCGGCATTCAGCTTAAAAGCTTCAATAAATGAAACCTTTGGACCCCTAAACAATACTTATTGTTTGATGGTTTTGGTGAGAACGTAATTTAATGTTTTGACGAGAAAATGTGATTTTATGGTTTTGGTGAGAATGCAATTTTATGATTTTCATGAGAAACGTTATTTTTGACTTTGACGAGAAAACGAGATATTTTGGTTTCGACAGAAAATCGTGATATTTTGATTAAAAATATTATATAAAATTGTAATAACTGATTTAATTAATCGTAAGATTTTCTAGTTTTGGTGAAAAAACATAATTTTCTGGTTTTTGCGGGAAACATGATTTTTTTTGCAGGAAATATTATTTTATGTTTTGGTGGAAATATTATTTTACGGTTTTGATGGAAAAAAAGGATTTATGGGTTTTTGCGGAAAATGTAAATTTTAAGTTTTGGTACAAAATTGTGATTTTTCAGTTTTGACGAAAATTAATATTTTTCTGTTTTAACAGGAAAACGCAATTTTACAGATTTTGACGAAAAATTATGATTTTTTGGTTTTTGTGGGAATTTTTTTTTTTTTAGTTTTAGCGAAAAACATGATTTTACGATTTTAACAAAAACGTAATTTAATGTTTTAGCGAGAAAATTTAATTTGATGTAAGTGTTTTTATGTTTTGATAAGAAAATATTATTTTATGGTTTTGGTGAAAACGTAATTTTTTTATTTTGGTGAAAAACGTTATTTTCAGTTTTGACGAGAAAACGAGATATTTTGATTTCAACAGAAACGTGATATTTCGATTAAAATATTATATAAAATTGTAATAACTAATTTAATTAATTTTATATTCATATTAAGTGTATTATGGCTTTTAGATTTAATATGCAAATGTAGTATCAAAATTCTACATTTTTACATTTCAAATAGCTAAATATTCTAGATTTTATTGATTAATATATAGTGTCTAAACCAACATCTAAATATTAGCATCCACAAAAAGGAAATTATGTTAAAAATTGATTTTGGAATCTACTTTTGACAAATGTCAGGCATTTGCAAAACCCACAAATAAAAATGGCACGATTTTATTTTAAAAAAAAATATAAACCATTGCAATCAAATTAGATTATGAGCGTTGATTTATCTAAGTCTCTCTCTTATCTCTTTATTATTTCAAACTCAAAACATCAAAAGTTTGACAGTGTTTAAAACTATGAAGTTCAACAGCAAAGTAAGGAAATACATACATATATGCCACAATGCGCATGATTTTAACGGTGTTCTCTCTTGATTCAGCATTTAGATTTGTTTTCAGACAAAGCTATCCATCCTACTGCAAGAACTCTCTTGGGTCGGTGACATGGCCGGTTAGAGCCGAGGCTGCAGCGGTGTAAGGAGAAGCCAAGTAAATCTGCCCTTCTTTGTGTCCCATCCGACCAGGAAAGTTTCTGTTTGTTGTCGAGACACACACCTGTAACACGTTTTAAAGTCTGTTACACCTACTGCATGTAATATTGTCTTCCACACAACTATACTGAATATGAATCGCCAGTACAAGACGCATATCAGATAATTCAAGCCGATCAAGCAGAAAAATTATTTGGATAAGTAGGGTAAGAAACGATTGCGTACTTGAGGTTCATTCAAGCGAGCGTAGGTGTCTGCTGGGCCACCAAGGCAGGCACCACAACTAGGACTGGTTGGTGTGTCGCAGCCAGCTTCTTCGAATATCTGCGCACACGTCTTTCCACCTGCTCCAGGCACAGGGAGGGCATACACATCCATCCACACCTGAAGACATGGCCAGACAGATACAATGCACTTAATATTAGTATTCTGCGCAGAGTAACAATGTTGAAATGTAGTGCTAACCTTCTGAGTAGCGGGGACAAGGAAAGTCGGGACTTTGACTTGCTTTCCCTGTAACACACAAACAGATTAAACGGCAACCAGTAAGAGGTGACGAGAGGAGAAGAGAACCCTAGACAAAAAAAATTCAACAGCAACACTGTCTCATCCGGAACATTGCTTGCTATAGAATTAAGAAAACTATTGCTCCTGTGCTAAACAATCAATTTGATGGAGTCTTTGCTTCAGATTAAAAACCAGGATAACAGGTTGTTTTGTAAGCATGTCAACCAAGACAGAAAAACAAGTAGAACTTACTGCTGCATGGAAAAGTTTAGCTGCAGCCATAAAATCCTCAGTCTTCCCACCAGTACAGGAACCAATGTATACTCTGTCAATTTTCACATCTTTACATTCTCTTGCTAGGGCCCTGTTGTCAGGAGAATGAGGCTGAAAAAACATCGACAATAACAAATCAGTTATATCTACAAGTGGCAAAAACAACTCAACGTATAAACTGGTCACCATGATAAAAAAAAAACACCTTAGCAACCACAGGCTCCAGCTTTGACACGTCAAATCGATAATCTGCAACAAAGCTATGGAGCCAAAAAAACAACGAAAGAATATGATTACAAAAAGAGACGACACTAGAATAAAATAAATATTTGAAAAGATTCTAAGAAGTTGCATTTATTTCACATGAACAGTAGATTCGATACATGTTGTGCTGCATATCCAGTATAATGATGTTATCCTAGTGCCGCTAATCATTCAGTATATAGAGCACAATATTTATCTATATTTAGGATACGATCATACCTTGCATTTCCATCACTATATACGGGCTCAAAGGGTACAGATGTCCTGTTCTGCAAAGGTATAAGAAAAATAGTATACATAGCTCAGCGTAATTTTCCTTGACAATGATTTACAAGAAAAAAAAGACGGCATACATACCTCAACATAATTAAATGTGGTCGCATCAGGAGGGATGACACCATTCTTTCCCCCAGCTTCCACAACCATGTTGCACAATGTCATTCTTTCTTCCATCTAGCAGCCAAAACCGATTGAAGCAAGGAATAATAGGTCAGTGAAGCCAGCATACGCCATAAATTTATTGTATGTAGTCCCATAGGAGAGGGAATTCATGATGCAGAAAAATAAAATAATATCTTACAGTCAAACTTTCAATAGTTGTGCCACTGAACTCCATGGTCTTGTAAGTTGCACCAGCAACAGATATTTCACCAATGATCTACAAAGTTGGAAGCAAATTCAAGAATCAGATGAAAGACGCCAGATAGAATACCAAAAGAGTAAACATTAAAAGAATCAGTTTGGAATGGAAAATGACTTCACAGTAATATGCAATGTGTCAATAAATGAGTAGCACATCAAAAGACCTCAGACTTATGTCGCCTGTCAAGAGTTCAGAAGCTGTAAAAGGAGATAAATATTGCAAGAGAAATATCACACACTCACTTGTAAAATCAGATCCTTTGCTTGCAGATAACTGGGCATTTCACCATCGAGGATAAACCTCATTGTAGGTGGAACCTGCGAAGTAAAGAACAACCTTTTTCAAGTTGAAACAGGTATCACTGATTTCCATTTAACACACTAAACAACACTATATAGCACAGATAAATAAAGGAATCAGCTAGATATTATACAAACCTTAAGGAGGATTTTTCCAGTGCCCAACACAAATCCTGCATCGGTGTTTCCAATTCCTGTAGCAAACTGACCAAATGCTCCAGCAGTACATGTGTGCGAGTCAGTTCCCAACAAAACCTATAATAAATAAAAACAAAAAGTATATCAAACAAAGCAATAATATCCAGCGAAAGAGAGTTATCTCATCTCATCTCATCTCACCTCTCCTGGCCTGCAATGACCTTCTTGTGCAAGCGCCACATGGCAAACACCTTTGTAGTCAGGATTAGCCTACAAATAAGAAAGAAAGGCATTAGACATGTTCCAAATAATTTTAGAAAGATGGGAAACTTATGATACCCGAAAATCTCCAAGGTCGGTGATATCATAGAAATACTTGATGTTCTGTTCCCTGCAGTGCTCCCTCATAATGTCCACATTGCGGTTGGCACGCTTATCAGTAGTGAATATGTAATGGTCTGGAATAACAACAATCTTCTCCGGGTCCCAAACCTTGAGAACATGCAAGTAACAATAAGTGATAAAAAAAAGTAACTAGAGAACACTATTCTAAACTTTCAAATTTCTTCTCAATCCAAATATCATTTCTTCTCAAAGAAAGACCTTAGCTTTTTCACCGAACTCTCTCTTGAAGATACCAAAAGCACCAGGGCCACAGACATCATGAGTCATGAGAACATCAACATTAACCCAGATGTTATCACCAGGGACCACGTGTGATTTCTCTGCTGCCTTGGCAAGAATCTTCTCCGTCATCGTCATCCCAGTTTTCACCTGGAAGACTGACGAAATCATGTGAGAAAACTGTGGGAGAGCAAATCGAAACGAGAAAAGAAAGCCAGACCGATCCAGTGGTGCTGGATGATCGCTGGGGCGCCATAACGGAGACGATCTTCCGAGAAATCGATCTCTTCTGACATCTGTGAACCGAAATCTGCGAGGATTTAGGGAACGAAGGAAACCCCAAATCCTTCTTCGGCTGGAAATTCGAAAAGAAGCTCTAAGGAGTTTGAAGATTGGAGAGAAGATGTGAAATCAATAGACCGGGAAAGATGAGAAATGATAACCTGGGAGGATTTGCAAAGGAAAGGAGATGAAGAGATTACAGAGGAAGCCATGGTTCCTTCCTTCTTCTCTCTGGGTGTGTGCGTTGCGAAATGATATGATGGGGGCGTGTGTTTAACTTAAAACCTAATTGTGTATATTATAACTCAAAGGCTGGAGTCCATAGGTTGGTAACGCCATTCAAACTTTACTCACGTGATACTCCTTTCTCTTCTCTAAAAATGTTTCATCCAACACTTTATTTCCTTCACTAATAACAAAATGATTCTATTATTTAAAGTTTGTTAGCAAAAGGAAAAAAATAAAATAAATACCAGTAGTATACGGTGGAAATTATCCAAAGTATTGAAATATATCAATAATTACATTACAATTATATTAATACATGCTACATATACGAAGTAATATATACAACCGAAATCTCCGAGATCTTCTACAGCATAAACATTCCACAACCGATCTGCGAGATGTTCTTCTTCGGGATAAAAAGTCTGAGTCTTCTGAGGTCAACGACAACCGAAATATCCGAGATCATCTGCATCATAAACGTTCTATGACCGATCTACGAGATGTTCTCCTTCTGGAAAAAAAGCCAAGGCTTTTGGAAGACGACTTCCGACAGAAGCTTACCCCCAAGGAGAACACTGCAACACCTGATCTGCGGAAAACATTATCCGACAAACACCCTAGTGTTTTTCGCCGAATTAACGTAATCCTCGGTGGATCACCCTCGTGCAACGATTCGGTAAAATCAATAAAGGAGTATCAACGCAAAGCTGTGACCGCTCAACGATGGCCGACGAAGCCCGAAGGGGAAACATCGATAACATTTTTGGAAGGGGACCTCACCGACATAGATCAACCGCACAATGATCCCCTGCTAGTCGAGTTGCAAATCGGCACTTGCGAGGTCACACATATACTCATTGACACCGGAAGCTCGATTGACCTTATCTTCCGACAGACTATGATAAAAATGATGGTGGATCTCAAGGACGTCAAACCTTCATCAAGGGCCTTTACCGGTTTCAACGGCTCATCGACACAACTATTGGGTATCATCCACCTTAACGTCTTTGTCGGAGGAGTAAGCAAACTCGTTAAATTCTCCGTCATCGATACCAAAACACAATATAACGCGATCTTGGGCACTCCATGGCTTCACATGATGAAAGCAATCCCGTCAACATACCATCAGTGTGTAAAATTCCCTAACAAGGAAGGTAACGTCTTCACACTCAAAGGGAACCAACGCCTTGCACGAAGCATGTTAATCTCAGATTTCAAAAGTCAGCAGGTCACTTTCCTTGTCGAACCGGAGAAGAAACTATCACCGCAAAAAGAGGAAACGATCCAAGTCACCATTGATCTTGACCACCCTGACAGAACCGTCGGGATAGGTTCCGAGCTAAGTATCGACCTCACAACCGAGTTAACCACCTTCCTTCGCGTAAATAAATCAACGTTTGCCTGGACGACAACCGACATGCCTGGTATTGACCCGACTGTCACAGCCCACCGACTATCAAGCAAAAACGACGAAGACTCGGTCCCGAAAGAGCTAAAGCCGTCAACGACGAAGTTGACAGACTTTTAGGGACGGGGTCCATCGCCGAGGTTAAATATCCGGATTGGCTGGCCAACCCGGTCGTAGTTAAAAAAGAAGAATGGGAAATAGAGGGTGTGCATCGACTTTACAGACTTGAATAAAGCGTGTCGAAAGGATAGTTTCCCTTTGCCTCACATAGATCAGATGGTGGAGTCCACAGCCGGAAACGAGCTCCTTTCTTTCGTGGATGCCTTCTCAGGCTATAATCAGATTATGATGCATCCAGATGATCGCGAGAAGACGTCATTCATCACAGATCGCATGACATATTGCTATCGTGTTATGCCCTTTGGACTCAAAAACGCAGGAGCCACCTATCAGCGACTCGTCAACAGGATGTTCGCCGACAAGCTAGGAATTACTATGGAAGTCTATATTGACGACATGCTTGTCAAATTACTTGTCGCCAAAGACCATATCCGACATCTTTCTGAGTGCTTCGACACCCTAAACAAGTACAGGATCAAGTTCAACCCAGCAAAGTGCACTTTTGGAGTTACTTCAGGTGAATTTCTCGGTTATATCATGACAAAACGAGGAATTGAAGCAAATCCGAAACAGATCTCCGCGGCTTTAGACTTACCTGATCCCAAAACATCGCGAGAAATTCAGCGTCTTACCGGACGAGTTGGCCCTCAACCATTTTGTTTCTAGATCTACTGACAAGTGTCTCCCTTTATACGAGCTGTTGCGTGGAACTAAGAGATTTTTGTGGGACGACGCATGTGAACAAGCTTTCACCGCATTGAAATAGTATTTGACGATTCCCCCGATGTTAGCAAAGCCAGACGTAGGCAATACTTTGTATCTTTACATTGCAGTCTCCTCTTCGGCAGTAAGCAGCGTTCTTATAAAGGAAGACCGAGGTGAACAACATCCTATCTTCTATACCAGTAAGCGTCTCACCGATGCCGAGACAAGATACCCTACTCTCGAGAGGATGGCTCTTGCTGTAGTCACATCGGCAAGAAAATTGTGGCCCTATTTCCAATCCCACTTCATCGTCGTTCTCACTGACCTGCCTCTGCGAACCATACTCCAGAATGCTAACCAGTTGGGAAGACTTTCCAAGTGGGCCATCGAACTTAGCAAGTACGACATCTCGTACAAAAGTAGGCCAGTGATAAAGGCTCAAGTCTTTGCCGACTTCATTGTCGAGATCCCTCCTGATCAAGCAGCGGACCTCGATACCCCAGTAAAAAAGTTGGATTTTGCACGTCGATGGAGCATCATCTAACAAAGGATCAGGAATAGGTGTTCACCTCCAATCACCCACCGGAGAACTCATCGAGCAATCGTTCTGACTCGGCTTTGCGGCATCCAACAACAATGCCGAGTACAAAGCATTAATCGTTGGACTTCGTTTGGCCAAAGTAGTGGGAGCGAAGCGATTACAAGCTTTTTGCGATTCTCAACTCATTGCCAGTCAATACAGCAGCGACTACGAAGCCAAAAACGAGAGAGTGGATGCTTATCTCGGCGTCGTCAAAAGTTCCCAGAAAATACAACTGCAGAATTTGATCACTTTGAACTCACCAAAGTTCCCAGAAAATACAACTGCTTCGCAGATGCGTTAGCCGCGTTGGGAAGCAATCAGCGAAATCATGTCAGACGGACAATCCCAATCCACACAGTGGAAAACCCGAGCATTTCGCTACCAGTGGGCAAATATGTCTTTGCCATCTCTTCCACTATCGCCGAGATCACAACTTCGACGGCTCAAGACGCAGATTGGCGTACCCCCTTTCTAGATTATCTGGACAAAAAGATACTTCCGGAAGACAAGTGGAAATCTTATCGACTCAAAGTAAAAGTTCCAATTACATCTCCATCGACGGCAAGTTACATCGATGGACCGCGAACAAAGTACTTCTTACCTGCGTAGGAAAAGAAGAAGCATAACTTGTTATGATCGAAACCCATGAAGGAGAAGGGGGCAATCACAGTGGAGGTTGAGCTCTCGCGTTGAAACTTAAGTCTCAAGGGAATTACTGGCCCACTATGGTCACAGACTACAAGGAGTATGCGTCACGGTGCGAGAAATGCCAACGACATGCACCCAACATACACTCACCAACCGAGTTGATAAAAACCTATGTAGCCCCGTATCCGTTCATGCGGTGGACAATGGACATAGTCGGACCCTTATCGAGCTCTAGATAAAGGCGCTTCCTACTCGTCATAACCGACTATTTCACCAAGTGGGTAGAAGCTAAAGCCTACGTCCAGGTCACCGAGAACGAGGTTCAGAGTTTCGTTTGGAAATACATCATTTGTCGTCATGGACTGCCTTATGAAATAGTCACCGATAACGGATCCCAATTCACCTCAAACAACTTCCAGGAATTCTGCGACAAGTGGAGAATCTGCCTCAGTTTCTCCAATCCAAGATACCCTCAAGGAAACGGTCAGATGAAGCAACCATTAAAGTTATTATCGATGGGATCAAGAAAAGGCTAGATCTGAAGAAGGGACATTGGGAAGACGAGTTAGATGGAGTATTCTGGTCTCATCGAACTACACCTCAGAGTGCTACAGGAAAGACACCGTTCTCACTAGCATACGGAGTCGAAGCAATGTCCCCTGCCGAGGTCAATGTCACCAGTCTTAGAAAACTGAAGATGCCTCAACACGGTGACCTGAATTATGATATGATGCTCAATGCCCTGGATCAACTTGAAGAACGACGAGACCAAGCTTTGTTACGGATTCAGAACTATCAACATCTTGTTGAATCCTATTACAATAAGAAGGTCAAATCCCGTCCATTACAACTCGGCGATCTCGTCCTTCGTAAAGTCTTTGAGAATACTAAGGAATGGAGAGCTGGTAAACTCGGCACCAACTGGAAAGGACCGTACAAAATAACACGTGGTCAAACCCGAAGTTTACTGACTTGAGACATCTTCTGGTGAACAAATCCCAAGATCTTGGAACTCGCTCAACCTAAACCGTTACTTCGGCGCCTAAGAAGAAGAAAGCAGAACTACGAGTGACTTGATCCTATCTCAGGTACGTAGGCAGCTTTTAACCGGGTTCAGTTACAAAAAAAAACAAAAAAAAAAAACTACGAGTGACTTGATCCCATCTCGGGTACGTAGGCAGCCTTTAACCAGGTTCAGTTGCAAAAAAAAAAAAACATATATATATATATATATATATATATCTCTTTTATTTGTATCACGACTTGGCTTGCTCTGATCATTTAAATAAATATATTGTTATTTCCAAACTCGGACCTAGGTACAACTACACCACTTCAACTCATACTATGTTATGAGGTTGAAGTCGGTAGTAAGCCACAATAGACAAACATGTCGAATGGACTTACTTCCTCTATGTTCTGATCAAACACTTAGAGAATTATTAAGCTGAATGATGAGTGCGACATCACAGTAAGCGATAAAAAGGAAAAACTGCTCGATAACTTAAAAGTTTGGGTGTATGTTTCTTCCTATTTGTACGATTAATCGATGTCGGCATATCTACAAAAATGACTACTAAGTCTATACTCGGTTAATGTCGATTTCGATGTAACCGTCAAAGGCAAATTGATAAAACAGAATGATGACCATAAATCAAAAGGACATACTCGGCCGAAGTTGTTATATAAAAAAAAAGAAAAGAAAAGGAGATTACAACAACAACATAAGAAAAGAAAAGAAGGCAGGCTAAGTGCAAAGATTTTGGATATCTTCGGGGGAGAAGGCCGTCATGTCGGAACCATGCTCATCAAGGTCGATCGGAAGAAGATCGATCTCGGAGGCGTCAACAATCTCCATCTTCTGTAGCTCTTCCAAGAGGTGGGCTTTGTCGGCTCTCGCCTTTTGAAGAACCTCGTCCATAAACAGGCCTTGTGTCTGGATCTTCTCCAAACCTTCTTGGGTCCCCTTCGCCTGAGAATAGAGAGCAAGTTTCGATTGAATCTCGGTTTGCTCTCCTATGAACTGGCCCATCTTCTCGTATGTCGTTATAACCTTTTGCCTTAGAGCGGACTCGACTCGCAGCCTCTCCTTCTTTACCTCGTGCTCCCGAGACTCTCTCAACCTCCTGGTCGTCCTCTCGAAGTTCAGAGAAAGTTCAGATTTCTCCTGCTCCAGACTGAGGCACCGAGAATCGAGGCTTCGTTCTTTTTAGAAACCAGTGCCTCGATCTGTCCTTCATAGCAACTGCACTTATACGCCAACTTTGCGATTTTCTTCCTTTTCTTCTTCAGAGACCCAGTTTTCGCCGCTAATGAAGCCTCCTGAGCTCTGAGCTTCATCTCGTAGTCTCTCACCATGAGGTTAGCGTTCCCGAAAAACTGAAAAGAGCAAGGGGAATCGGCAAAAAATTATATAACTGGTACACAACCTGGCAGAAAGTCGGTAAAAAATAGCACTTACTATGGCACCAGCTCGAGTCATCTCCCAATATCGGCTATCTTGATGAAGTTGGTCCAATTCTGGCATTCCTCGCTTCTTGAGTTTAATCTGGCGGAATAGATGAGCTGGAGCTTCGTGATCTTCGATGAATGGGACGTCGATAGACCGGTACTTGAAGTCGATAACATGTGGGTACTCGACCACTTCGCCACCGTGGGACGCTGGAACATGCTCTTGACGTTGATCTCTTTGCAACCCTTCTTCGGTCGAAGGATCTACTGGATGCTCTTCCATCGGCATCTCGGTAAGCGTTATCATTCTGGCCTCACTGGCAGGGTCGGTCAGAGGATTTTCTTCTAGGGAAGGGTATTGATCCCGTTGGTCACCGCCGAGATGCTCTTCTGATCTTTCGGGTTGAGGAGATCGGCTGCGACTCACACGCGAGGGTACATCCCTAACATTCAAGTCGCTCTTTTTATTTGGCGGGTCTGCTAACGTTGGAAGATCCCCGACCATGCTCCGGGGTGCCGATGGTATCAGCATAGGAAGGAAGAGAGGATAGATTCAATTTGCCCATTCTATGACCTCGGCGCTGCGATGGAATTTCAGTTTGCTTCTCGGCTGTACGTGGAATAAAAGATATCAGAACCAAACGAATTGAATCCCGTGATAATGTCAGTATATAATTGGGTGATGGTTACCTCTGTTGATTCTATTCAAAGCGGCTTGGATATGCGCTTCGATGATATCTGGCCAATGCTGGTGACTCAGTGTCCTGAAGGCTTCAACTTCTCCAAGAAAGGACTCAATACCGCCTTGAGACCACTTGGAAAGACGATCTGCAACAAAGAGGAAACATATGAAGCAGATCAGTAGAAGTGCAATAATTTAAAGATTCGAAGTCGTACCAATGTTAGCATTGAAATATCCGTTTAAAACTATGGAGGGATCTTCGAAGGATGCTTCATTGATCTTGACGTAGAAGTAGCGATGGTTCCAGAAGTTAACTTTCGACGGTTTCCCAGTAATCACGTTGTACTTGGGAACCATCTTCGCATAGAAGAATCCCGTCTTGCCGGTGTACTTGGCGTTGTGAGTTCTTCGAAGAGTCGAAACGACATCGTTATACCTAACTCGGCAGCTAGAACCGTCAGCGTCACCATGATTCTGATCCCGTTCGCGGTATACTGGCCGAGAGCTATTTTTCGCCGGGAGCAGTATGTTGTCAGGAACTCAGGCAGTGTCCACCAGAGGGAACAGTTCGTGGACCACGACTCGTATACAGTGGCGTACACTGCTGGAGGAGTCCAGGGTCTTTGGTGCTCCGCCGGAATGAGGAACGAGAACCCAGCAGGCGGGGTTGTTTGGAAGATAAGTCTTCAGACACTTTTGAAGGAAGACTTAGTCGGAAGATGATTCACCCAGTTTTGATTCTTTTTGGCGTTAAGTGTGCGCTCTTGTTCTGGATCTATTTCCTCGTCGAACTCGAAATCGGTTCCTGTCCATCGCATCGGAAGGAAGTCGGCTAGGGCGAAGCTGATCTTCTCGGCTGAGGTTTTGTCTTTGTTGGATGAATCGATATCTGCACTAGGAGTGACCGGCCGTTCCGATTCGAGTTCAACGTCCGGTTCCATATTGTTGGCGGGAGCATGACCACTTGCTTCTCGATCCTCCAGCTCTAGGTTGTATCTAACGACATCACGTTCGTTGTCGTCGAGCAAAGCTAGATCTGCAGTTGTTGGTCTCGGATCATCCATCCCTCCAAGCGTTATCGTTCTCGGTCTACGTATCAGCGGTGAACCGGAACTTTCTGAATCGGAACCGGTGGCGACTGCTTTTCCTTTCGAAGAACACCAGCGAAGGGGGGAGGACATTTTGATCGGAGAATAAATGTCTAGAGAGAGAAAGAACAGAGAAGGCAGAGGAAAATACCTTTGATTCTGAAGTGAAGCAACAAGAAGATACGAAAATGAAGATTGAGAGGAACTTTTATAGAAAAATCTCGGCACAGGAGACGAGCATTCGTCATGATTACGTCTACAACCTATATTCGTGATACGTGTCCCACTAACGACGAATCTCGAGAAACGGTTACTTTAAGAACAACGCGTAATCTCCACGGAATAAAACGACAATACGTCGAGACAGAGAGAATGTTCTCGGACCTACAGGAGATAGTTGAAAGGAATCAGCTCCCATACGACTACCGAGATGAAAGATAACCGAGGTCACGCCTCAAATCCACCTAGTCAAAGAAATTCACCGAATACACAACAATATGGTTATATTCAATGAACTGGGGGGACTTATTGTTGGGGATAGATTACATCTACCCACATAGGCCCATTTAGGCGTGAACTCGGCTCATGATCAAAGTCGAAATCGGTCCATGTAGCCCATCGAACCGACTTCGACGATACTTGGAGAGCATATATAAAGGAGGAGATTGGGATGAAGAGAGGACATACACACACAAATATTGAGAACAAGACTAGAAATAGGGTTTCACACATTACTTGTTCTTGCTTTGTTCTTCATCGAAACATCCTAATTTCAATCAATAAACTCTTTGATTTGTTCTCTAAATCGTCTCTTTGATAAACCCACCATCAAAATCGATCACCGATCAAGGTTACCGATTTCAGATTCACCGATTTCAGATTCAACACAATCCACTACATATATATCTACTTTCACCAACTACGTCTGTCATGGAAGGAATATTGCATGACAAATATTGGATTAGATGAGACATTTCACAAGCACAACTTTCTGCAAGGAATGATTCTTACTGCAATTGGAAAGGATCCCAATAACCAGATATATCCAATTCAATGGGCATTGGTCAACTCTATGAACAATGATAATTGTCAATGGTTTATCCATACATTGAAGATTGATTTGGGTTTAGGCATGGGTGATCTTGTGACAATCATATCAGATTAGCATAAGGGACTGATTCATGGAGTTGCAGTTGAGTTGCCAAGAGCTGAACATAGAGCTTGTGCTAGGCACATCTACTCTAATCTGAAAAAGAACCATATGTCTGATACACTGAAACCACTCTTTTGGCGTGTTGCAACTAACTACATCGAGGGACTATGAGAAGAATTTAGAGGTTTTCAGACAGTTTGATTCACTAGTAGCTCAAGATCTTTTGAAGAAGGATCCTTCTACTTGGTGCAGAGATTTTTCCAGATAGGTTCATGCTGTACTGATACACACAACAACTTCACTGAGCCTTTCAATAGAACTTTGAAGATAGCTAGAAAGAAGCCATTCATTCAGATGCTTGAGTTTATTAGAAAGGATGCAATGCAGCGGATATCCAGTAGATGTAAGACAACTAAAAAGGAGACGAGTCTCGTAACAAAGAAAGAAAGGAGGTTGAAAAGTCTTGTAATGAAGCTCAGTATTGCAATTATTACCCTAGCACATACCATGATTTTGAGACTACTGAATTTGGAAATGGTTACACAGTAAACTTGTCTTCTCATAGTTGCACTTATAGGAAATGGGACTTGTCTGGAATTCTGATATATTGTATTTTGACACATTATACATATGTTTTCCAAAGTGTTTTCATTTCTTTATCAAGTTTTTCTAGTGTTTTTCGAGTCAAAGCAGGTCCAAAGAAGTTTAGGAGGCTCTTGGAGGGACACATGAAGAAAAGAATGCATATTAGAGTTTTCTTGTAGAACAGCCGGACAGAGCAGTCGGGTGGATGATCCTAAAAGGAGCAGCCAAGCAGAGCACCCGAATGCATACTCCAGCAGTATAAATTTTTAAGGAAGTTTTTAATATTTCAGATTTTTACCTAAGATTCTCCATTTTTCCTCTTGGGCCGCCACATACATCTTTTCTTATCTTTTTACACAAACTATACTATTTTCACAGAGATTTTAAGAGAGAGAGTGTTTGATACTTTGTAACTTGGAGGGAGAAGAATCTCTACATCTTTTGGAGAAGATTTTTAAAGCCTCTTGCTTTTTATTTATTGATTCATACATGTTTTCTTCCCCATCCATCTTTGTGTTTTCTCTGTTAATGGCTGAGTAGTCGGCTTGCTTAGTCTAGAGTGTTAGAGTGTTTATATTGATGAGCTAAATACAAATAAGATTCATTGTTTGATTGTCTCCATTCATGGTTACACTTACTTTCTGCATTAAACTAACCATTTAGTGTTTGAAACTAGGTTAGTATAATCATCAAAAGTGCTTAGGTTGCTTGAAACAACATGAATGGATAACTTGTCCCTAACCAGCGAAAGTAGATGTTAGGGTAACTTTTGAACCAATCGAATCTGAAAATAATGTTTATCATCGAGTTTTAATCCAAACGAGAGTTTAGGTATTAAGATTGATTGATAAACAGAAAGATACCACAAAAGTGGGTTGATCTACTTGTGTAACTCAAGTTCTAGACTCGCACTTAATAAAACCTTGAATAGATGTTTGGCTCATGATCGTTTGACACCTGATCCTTCACCCTAGGCTTAGCTTCTTTATAATCTGAAAACGCCAAACCAGTTATGTTACTTGCTTATTTCATTCTTTTATTTTCAATAAACTGAATTGTTTTAGCTTGATATCATACCTATAAGAGCAAAGTGTAAAAACAGTCCTCTGGAATTGAATCTTAAATACTACATCTACATTGTTAGCTTGCAGTAGTGAAACACTCAATTTTAGTGTCTCAAGTTTTGACATTGTTGCAACGGGGACTAGCATTTTACATCTGCTTTTTTTGCAAGATATTTAGTCTAAGACCTCTAACTTGCTTTACCCTTTTTGTTGCCGCTAACACTCCAATTAAATGACCAGTAGACATACTCGGAGAAACATACAAGGAAAGTTATTTACGCTTAGCAATCAGGAGCTAGCAAGGTTAGAAAGAACAAACTGTCAACATCCAAGACCATACAACGCCACTATGGGCGATCACGGTCATCCGGATGATCTTGCTGTTAAGATGCAACAAATACAACAGTAGATGCTTCAGATGTAGCAGACCATCCAAGCGCAGCAGCATGCTGCTCGAGAAGATGCTCTACTTGCCGCTCAGCAGCAACAGCAAGAGAAAGATGATCTTATTGGACAGAGAAACCTCGCGCTCAACTTCCCTACTAAGCGCTCTGCTATTGATCCACCAGCCTGTGCAAGGCAAGACTTTGAGATCAAGTCTGCTATGGTCGCATTGGTGCAGAAGAAAATGTTTCATGGACTACCTGTAGAAATTCTAATGGATCACATTAAAACTTTTGAAGAGATTTGCGGTACTACTCGCAAAAATGGAGTGGCACCTAATTTCATCAAGTGCATGTTGTTTCCATTCTCTCTCGCTGAAAAGTCTTCAATATGGTTGAACTCACTGCCAACTGGTTCTCTAACTTTATGGGAACATGTTTGATCAGCCTTCTTGGGACACTTCTACACCAAGGCAAAAATTGTTGCACTGGGAAACAAAATTTCATTGTTTCAGCAGCATGTTGATGAACCATTTTATGATATTTGGGAGAGATTTAATGAGTATCGCATGGAGTGTCCTCACCATGGATTTGATAATGATCATATTCTGGATATTTTCTATGATGAAGTTGATTGGGAGTACCGCAATGCTATGAACTATGAGAGCAAGGGATGCGGTCTTCACAATCATTGATAACCAATTGAGAAATAAGATTCAGAGTTATAAGAAACATACCTCGCTCTATCTTCTGAAATAATGATGATGCAAGCCTGGATATCTGGAGCATAACCATCACGACACTAAACTGTTCCTCATCACTTTCCCCCTTTTCTTCGTGATCTTCGTCACTGCAGCGACAGATCGTTGCTTCTACCGTCTTCGTCACTGCAGCGACAAGAAAATGGTATCTGGAGCTGGAAAGCGAGGTTTTCAATTAGTGTATAAGCTTTTCATAACTCATTGTCATAAAATTCCATCAATGTTGAATTTAGAGAATTCTTGACATTTCAGTTAACTCATTCTTAGAAGATTTTGAAGATATACTCATTAGAGTAGACAAGATGAGGAATTTCTATGAGATACTCATTGAACCTTTCCCACAAAGGATCATAAGCATTTTGTTGGAAGTTAGCAACCTGCTTTTGAGAGTGAATGTCTTGGACTTATGTAGAAGTTGTTCAAAAAAATTTCTCTGCACTGATCCCAAGTGGTGATGGCTCATGCATGAAGAGATTTCAGCCATCTTTGATGTTAGATATGGGCTCTGCTCCCTCTTCAAAGACCATCAAATATTGAACTCAGCTCGATGTTAAGAGTAAATGCGTCTTCAAGAAAAGAAAGTATGTCAAAGGAAAGACCTAGCTGACTCCTCTTATAAATACTAAAGGAAGTCACCTAGGAACATTCAGTTCACAATCCAGAGAAAGTGGCATTGAGATTTTGTAAAACGACACTAATCAATGTTTTACGAAATAAACTTTCGCAAAAATAGCTTCGACAAGTTTTTCAGAAAATCTTTTCGTAAAAATAACTTCGACAAGTTTTACGGAAAATCTTTCGTAAAACGACTCTGAATAGTGTTTTATGAAACAAACTTTTGCAAAACTAACTTTGACAAGTTTTATGGAACATCTTTAGTAAAACGAACTACATAGTGTTTTATGAAGCAAACTTCCGCAAAACTAACTTCGAGAATTTTTACGGAACATCTTTCATAAAACAAAATGAAACATTCCTTTCTGAAGACACCTTTTGCAAAATAAAACTAAAATCAGTGATTTACAAAAAAAAAATCTTTGGGAAATTAAAAAAACCATAGAAAACCATCAACGGAGAATGGCAGAGATGTAACAAGAAATGAGAGTGAACATCGTACACTCTCTCTCTAGAACTACATCAACCTCTCTCTTTTCTCTCCACATTGCCCCTCTCTCCTCCTCCTGTCACTACATCACCCACTCTCTCCTCTTCTCTCCACATCGCCGACTCTCAATCTTCTCACCACATATCCCATTCTCTCTCTCATGAACCATCTCACACACTCTCTCCTTCCTGATCTCCTCTCCTCTCCTCTCAAGAACACCTCGCCCACTTTCTCTCTCCTCTCTTCTCCAGACCACCTCACCCACTCAATCTCTCCAGAGCACCTCACCCACTCAATCTCTCCAGAGCACCTCACACACTCTTTCTCTCTCTCTCTCTCTCTCTCTGGTCAAAATCACCCTCTTCTTAGGAAAAGCATATTGTCCAAAATATTCTTCGTTTTGTCGCAAAAACAAAGTTTTCACTGAGAGATTTTGCAGAAAATAGTGACAAATCCTTTGTTCCGTAAAATAGCCAAAGGTTGAATCGAAAACAATTAAACGGAAAAAATAAATATTTTTTGACTTAAATGATAAAATCATTTTCTAAACTAACGGCATAAAAAAACAAAAGTTATAGCAAAATGACGATCTTTTTCTCAAAATCATAAAACACATAATTTGTAAGACGATTGAAAATGACTTAAAACACAAAACGGACAACGACTTAACTCACAAAGAAGCCCAAGCCAATGACAATCTACTTTCTTGGAGAAAGATAAGAAAGAGAATCAGAAAAGAATATTTCTGAAAGAGATAAACTTAAACCTCCTGAATTAGGAATGATTGGAGGAAATATGGAAGGAACACATATACAAATCTACGGAAAAATAGCCAGACAAACAAGCTTGGATGAGTATATAAACAAAGGCTGAGACCGAACAAAATGGCACATTCATCACGAAATTCTTAGACTCTACAGTTCTGCATCCAGATAGCTTTAGGAAACTAAGTTTTAGATGGTTATTAGTCTAGCAAACCTAAGTTACACGTTTTTCCACCAAGCTTTGTTGCCATATTGCTTGTATCCTATAGAAAAAAATTATGAAAGAAGTTGATCTATTGTTCAAAACTTTGAAAATTGAACTATGTTTAGTTGATTTTCAAAACGGGTACGTAAGCAGCCTGTCGTTAGGTTCTGTAAAAAAATCAATAAGAACTTACATCTTTTTTTGTTTATGTGTTTGTCCTGATTATCGTAGAAAATCAAGTTCCCCAAAAACTTATGTTTTCTATTATAAATTTTGGTTGTGCGAGTTTTGGTTCCCACACAAGATCGATTGGATAATGATCAAGACCGAGTCACTTTGTGGTTTAGCGATTACTCAACAGACCAATATCCTTGGAGCAAGGCACAACACCTACACTCTAGATACATAGAGTAGGTTGAGTGAGCTGAGGAGTATAAAAGACAAGCCAATGACCATGATTAACAACAATTTTTCCTACTTGTTCATCTGATACTTATTTTTTTTCAAGCTGTGTCATCTTTGGTTTTGTCCTTGTGTACTTTGGATATTCATTGTCATTAATATAATCCAGTTTGATCAAATTATTTTAGATCTACTCACAAAGATTTTTTCTCACAGTTTCCCAAAATCTATAACACACTGTTCTAAAAAAATCTTTGTTCCTGCTTTTTCTCCAAAATTTGGCACCGTTTGTGAAGGAGGGGGGAATAAAAAAGATATATCTGACTCACAAGCCCGATCAAAGATTATCCAGATCAAAATTGATCCAAAATCAACGAATCCACTTGGAACAACACACACCGATTAAACGAACAAGATCACCCCAATTCAAGATAGCATTGTGGCAACCGGAGAAACAAGTCACATCCCCTTCACTTCCACCGATAAGTATCAATGACATCCAGTTCAGTAACTCCTTCGAGGCCATAACCGCTGGAGGGGCATTTTCATACATGGCCAAAGGAGTTTTTTTTTTTTTTTTCATTCAAAACAAAAAACTCCTTCGACCATGAATGAAAACGCTCCTCCAGCGGTTCCATCAACAGAGAATTAAAATCCAGTAAGAATCCCTTCTAATTCACCTAACTCATTAGTATGGGCGAGAAATGACAGTTTGTCCGCCACTGGAGCCTGACCGGATCAACGACCAATCTCTGGTCCCACAGTGATGAAAAATTAACAGAAATTCGAAGGATGTTCGCTATGCTCTCTAACAAAATGTACAATCAGGAAGGTCTGCTTGTTCCCTCTAAGATCGTCTCAAAAGATAAGAGCGTCGTCTAGATTTGCCTTTAGACACCCTCCAGGGACCGTGACAGCAAAGAATACTTGCCATTCGAACTAATCAATTGGCTGACTTAAGTCCGCCTCTTCGAACTTAGCTCGATAACGCATCTGGTGCAGATTCACAACCTGCACACCTAAATGTTGCTGATCTCCGCTCGTTTTTAATTCCATCGCAAATAACTCCAAAAAACGAAGTTGTAAGCCGCATGAATGAGTGATCTCCACCTATGCCACCACCGGTCTGTGAGAGAACAAGACACCAGTGGCTTTGACACAAATTGTGATTTTGTTCAACCTCAAGCCGAGGTTACACATGAACACAAGACTCTCACGGAAACGCTCAGGAACACGAATACGCAAGAAACGAATGAGAGTGAAATAAAAGCAGGAGCACACACACGAATTGTTTACCCAGAGTTCACCGATGTGGCTATCTATGGGGCCTGGCAAGGCAAAGTACTAACTCTCCAAGATCACATGATGGCTGTGACCTAAAGTTTGTAACCCTAGTACAATCTATGCTTTTTCGATAATCTTAACATATTAAACCCACGAGCTTTGCTTTTATATCAAGCAAAGTCTGTTACAACTGATAACCGGTTTAATAACCGTAAATCATTGAGTAATAATTAACCGGACGTTAACCCAACGCCATATAACCCAATTGTTGATCTCGACTTGGTTTAAGCTTCAATATGACTGATTCTTCATCACCAACGTAACATGCCTTTGCGCCAAACTCTCATGTTTCACGACAGGATCCAACTAGAGAGTTCAGTCCCATAACCAATGGTATGTCTTCTATATAGACCAGTTCGAGCTAAATATATTAGAGATCTAATCACATAGATCATTTCCCACCATTTCCTAAACCTAATACATTGTTTTATAAAATCCTTTATTGCGGGGTTTACCTCCTACACTAGGCAGTGGGTAATCTCAAAACATATAGATCATGAAACTCTTGCTAGATAGAGAATGCTTAAAGTATCATTCTCAAACATAAAAAAGGATAATTAGATTAACCTTTTCCAAAGCGCTAAACACTATGTATTAGAATCCAAGAGTCTAATTCCATTGAATTCAGATTCTAAACATAGATCATGTTTGGTATGTTCACAAAACTCCTAGCATTGAACTCTGGCTAGCTAAGTTATCTCGCCCATCTAGGTTTGTTTCATGCGTTTAAACAATCACATTTTGTGTATTAAAAAAACTAACAATCATGAACAGTGTGTATAGTCTTGTTGAAGCGCCCAGAACATCCTAGATGAAGAACCGAGTAGGAAATCCCTTTATCTAACATACCAATTTCATAAATCCATGAATTCCTTCGAATAACCATAAGTCTAAATATGAAACTATTCAGACATGTAAATAAAGAGTGCAAGAAATCACTAACTCGTGTTAAAAATGTAAATGAATTAAGGGGATTCATAAATCTTCTTAAGAACAAAATATGGAATCATCTCCCAACCTAACAAACTCCAAACTGATGTCAAATTAAAGGTAAGAAGAAGTATAGCCTAAACAACGGATGAGAATCCTAAGAAATAGTTTAGAACTCGTCAAACATGAGTTTCTAAGCGGAAAATGGAACAAAAACTAAAGAGAACAAAAACTTACCATTTTTCTTGCGTATAATCGGTTAGGCTATCGAACTATCCATGTAATGGTGATAAGTCTGATAATTTAATCCTTGAACTCGATCGATCAATCCTTGTAGTTGTGATTGATGACAGACCTTGGTTTTAAGGGATTTTAACAATGGTCTAAGTCCGGCTTTAGAGTCTATTATATGCATTTCGAGTCTGTTTTAGAGTCTTTACAGGTTTATGTACGTTTTGAAGGATTTTGAAGATTATGGAGCTATTTGGAGAATTTAAAGAACTGATGCTGAAAAGTTAAAGTTAGAGCTGCACTTTTCATATGGTGTCAACTGATACCACACCTGGTGTCGTTCAACACCCACCTTGATTGAAGAAACCGACGTAACTTAATGAAGTTTCAAGAATTTGCAGTTCAGCCCAAAAGTCTTTCTTATGTACAAAAAGGCCCATACATGGTTAGACCTATTTATTCTATTGTTAGGGCATTGTTTAGGCTACGCTTTTTATTTGTTGTTAGAGTGATATGGAAAGAAAATCATAGACTCATTCATATTGGTTTGAATTCAGTATTTCTTACTTTGTTTATCTATGCATTTATTCATATTGTTGTTATGTTTTACAGGTTCATGTTTGAGTAATCTACTTGTTAGATTTAGAGATTTTTTAGGGTTTATGACAAACTGTTGATTCATAGATCTGCTAGGGTAATCTTATTATACCATTCACCATGATTGCTATTTATGCGTGTTTCTAGAAAACTAACTAGAAACTTAATCCTAGGATAGTAGTGAGAGAAGAGAGTGTAATCAGTTACCTGAATTGAATCTTGCTGAGCTAATCTCTATTCACAACAAGAGTTGGTTTATGAATTTAGTGAACAAATCGAATTGGAAATTAGTGCTTGTCTGATTCATCAAATTCAGTACTAGAATTGGTATTTGACTAGAGTTAAGCATCTGATAGTTTATCGCAATGAGAATTGGGTAGCTTACTATTTAATTTGAGTTCTAGGATTGTTCTTAATAAAACCTTTAGCATCTATTGATCTCAGTTATGATTGTCTGTTTGATATCCCCGAGTCTAGCTCTTTTCCCATTGCGTACAAACTCGATTTATTGCTTTATTTACTTGTTTTCATATTTATAGATTAGCTTAGTTTGAAACTATGGTCAATTCTGTGATCCCTACTCCTTGTGGATTCAATACTTAAGTATTACATTAATCCTCTTATTTTAGAGGTTGGCTTAAAGTTAATTTGAGCATGAGTAGCTTAAGGTTAATTTGAGCATATCAAATTTGGTGTCGTTGGCGGGAGCTGTTTGATTCACCAATAGACTAGGTGTAGAGTTTAGTTTAAGTTTTTATTTCCTTTGTTACTTATTTTCTTTTCTTGTGTTTCAGTTGCATATGCCATGCATTACCCAAAGCAGAAAGGAGAAAGATCGTTTGGATCTCTCCAACCAAGAGCAAGTTGAGTTAAAATGCACTATCCATTATTAAAAGTGATTAATGTCGAGAGACACCGTTGAAGATTTGACCGACACTACTCATACTTCAGTGTCGATCGACACCACACTAGCGTCGAGCGACACCCTACACGTGATAAAGAGGTGAATGCTCCAAATTTCTTAGGTTGTGATGAGCAAGGGAACATGCATGACCTGGAAGGTCATCTGGATAATGTAGCAGGCCAGAGAGAGAACTGGTGATCATGGGGATGTTGTCCCACATGCATGATTAGTACTGGCCAAACAGGTATGCCATTCTTCCTCTTGCATTCCATAGGCACAAATTTGAGTTAAAGCCATCACACTTCAACCTTGTGGGACAACAACCTTATTATGGTCTCACACTTGAACATCCTATGGACCATCTCGAGACCTTCGAGGACATGGTTTTTGCCATCAACGTGAATGGAGTCCATGAATACTACCTTCTTTGGAGTACAGAAACTCTCTTGATGGAGATGATTCTTATTGGCTCAAGCAACTACCACCACGGTCTCCTATTACCTGGATAGTTGTTGAATCTGAAATCAGTATACCTAGATCGGTGATGTGTTGCGTTTTTAGCGTATTCTAACCCATGTTTTCATTCGTTTTTCGAGTCTTGTTGTTGTTTATCGAGTCTTTTCACGTCAGATTGCTTGAATATGGAGTTTTGACCACAAGGAGCAAAAAAGGAAAGAAATGCTGATAGTCAAGGTCAAGATCGATCGATCCCCACCTGGATCGATCAATCTCGAGTTGGTCCATTTTACACGGATTTACTGGACACATTTCAATCGACCGAGAAAGAAGCAAGTCGATCCGCATACTATGGATCGATCGATCCCCTCCTGGATCGATCGATCTCTGGGTTGATCCGTTTTGCACAGATTTGTGGGATACATTTCGATCGACCGAGAAAAGAAGTGGTTCAATCTTCATCAGTCAGCTCGATCAATCCCCTGAATGGATCGGTCGATCCCGAGGTCGATTCAAGCTGGCCTGCACGCAAAAAAAACAATATTTTTTGGTTTTATTCAAGTTGGAACCGGTTTTGTCTAGGGATTTTCGAGAAAAATGTGTTCAACCCTATTTGTTGCAGGGAGAGAGTAGTTTTCTCAGTACCTTACATTTTCATTTTGGATTGTTTTTTTGCTTTGGAAGATTGTAAGCTCTTGGGAGAAGAAATCTATACTCTTGATAGAGAAGCTTTTCTGAACCCTATTTCACTCTATTTTTCTACTCAATGAATCATTCTGTTATTTTCTGAGTTCTTCATTTCATGTCTGAGTAATCCTACAGTCAGGCTAGGGTGAATCGAAGGGATCCATGAATCATTGAGACCTATATGTTAGATAGGGGTTAAATTAATTGGTTCTTTATCTAGATGTATCTTATTGCTTGAACTGGACTGTGCACCTAGTTCTTGATCTCTAGGTTGTTTAAACTCACTGAAAATGATTGTTTAAGCCCCTGAAATGAATCTAGATGAGCAAGTATTCATAACCGGCGGAATTCGTTGTTAGGAAACTTGTGAACAAATCAAACTTGTTAAATTGCATGTTTAGAATTCTAGATAAAACGGAAGTTGATCTTTAGATTTCTATAACATAGGGTTTAGTTTACCGAAAGTTAACTAAACTATGCTTGTTGTTTGAGTTCGAGAACGGTTTAAATCTCAATTCTCTGTCTAAAATTCTTATCTTGATTTATGTTTTCCTGAGAATGCCCATGGCCTAGCGTTTTTATTCATCTGTGAAACTTCGTTTACATTCTGTTTATTACATTTCTGAAATTGAAACTACCAAAACAAACTCATGTCGTTCTAGCTTGAATTTTCTCTCGAAGATTTATAGTGTAACCTTGGTCTCTGAAGAATTCGATCCATATATACTACCACGCACTACCGTGCACTTGCGGTTGATTTTAGTGGTTAAAACCTGAGTACATCAATCGGTAGTATGATTTTGATTGTAGGTTATTAGAGAGGCGAGTTTAAGAGTGAATCAAAGTTGTTTATTGAATAAAGTCGAAGAGTTTGATGAAGAACACTTCAAGAACAAGTTATATGATAAACCCTAGTTCTAGTTGATGAGTTCGTATGTGTGTGTATATCATTCATGCCTCAACCCTTCTTCTTTATATATGCACCAGCTTGACGCCTAAAGTCGGTTCTAGATCTCGTGGGCCGACTTTGATCATATTCTTGGGCCGAGATCCTGTCTAAAAGGGGACTATGTTGGGTAAGATATAATCTATTCTCAACAATATGTCCCCCCTCCCCGGTTCATCGAAATGCTGTTTTTCACGAGTTTTCGGTGAATTTCTATGGATTGGTTTATTTGAGACGTAATCTTGGTGAAGCTATCTTCTCGGTGTCTACCAATTTTATTGTTGATTTCTTGGTACGTCGTCATCTATGTTGACTTTCTAGCACGTTTGTATTGACTTTGCAGCACGTCAAATCCAAATGTTCTCGTTTAAAGCAGATAACTCTGCGAATAATGGAGCTAGCAGGACACGTGTCACGTTTATAGGTCTTGTAGACCTAATCATGGCGACTACTCGTCTTCTGTGCCAATTTCTATAAAAAATCTCTTTGATCCTCATTTCTCCATTTCTTTCCTCCTGCTAATTGAAAAGGTATTTTTCTCTCAGCCTTCTCTCTTCTTTCTCTCTCTAGAGCTTTCGTATTTTCCGATCAGAATGTCTCCCATCCGCCTTTGTTCTTCAAAGGGTAAGTCAACCACCATCGCGTCTGGTTCGACGGATTCAGAGAGCTCAGTCTCTCCGCTGGTCGGAAGGCCGAGAGCGATAACACTCGGAGGAATGGAGGGTCTGAGGTTCCCTACAGGTGCCAAATTGGCTGAGCTGAATGATCAGGAGCGCAGTGTCGTTCGTTTTAGCGTAAAGCTGGAGAAACAAGAAGCGAGTGGTCATGCTTCTTCCAATGAAATGGAGCTCGAGGCCGAGGATAGATTGGCGCAGGTGACTAAATCTGTTGAAGAAACCGATTTAGCTGATAAGGAGAAGGATCCATCCGAGAAGGGGCCGGATTTCAGATTGGCTGACTTCCTCCCCATGAGATTGACTGGGACCGACTTTGAGTTTACCGAGGAGATCGACCCGAGAAGAAGCGTTGTTTTAATGTCAAGAAGAACCAGAAATGGGAGAATCACCTTCCTACATCGTCCTCTTTCAAGAGCGTGAGGAGACTTGTCTTCCAGACTGACCCACCTGCTGGGTTCATGTTTCTAATCCTAATGAGCATCAAAGACCGTGGACGCCTCCTGTCGGGTATGCTTGTGTCTACGAGTCATGGTTCACCAACTGCCGACTTTGGTGGCCTCTACCTGAAATTTTGACGACCTACTGCTCTCGACTGAAGATCGCTCTTGGTCAATACATAGCAAACGGGATCAGAATCATGGTCGCTTTGATGGTATTGGCGGCCGAGTTGGACATAACAATGTCAGTCCGTCTCTTCGAGGAGCTTACAACTCCGACTATCACCGCGAATACAGGGTTCTTCTACGGGAAGATGGTACCAAAGATAATGTGCTCACCGGGATGCCATCCAAAGTGAATCACTGGAATGCGCCGTACTTCTATGTGAAGATCAATGAGGTGTCCTTCGAAGATCCTTCAGTGATTCTGAATGGATATTTCAATGCTAATATCGGTATAGATCGATCTTAAACTTTAGCTATCTTATTTTTACTGATATATTTCCCCTTTATCTCCTTTTTTACAGATCGACTCGGAAAGTGGGCTCAAGGTTGTTCTGATTCATTCTGGGAGGAAGTCGAAGCTATCAGGATGCTAAGTCATCAGCGTTGGCCTGACATTAGTGAGCCCCGCATTCAAGCTGCCTTGAACAGAATTGTCCGAGGTAATTGTTTGCGTTTCGCTATGCTTTTTCCTTCCTTCTTTTTTAACTTCTTCTTTCTAACCGATTTGTTTTGTGTACAGTCAACCCAGAGTCAAAGAAGAGGAAAAAGAAGATGGGCAAACTCAACCTTGTTTCCCTCCCCTCCTATGCTGCTTCAATAGGAACTCCTTCAGCCGGTCAAGAGGGGTCTTCTACTGGAAACAAGTTTAACAAGAGGAGGAAAAATTCTCAATCAAACGAGGGGGCTTCGAATGTCAGTCCTTACCCTTCTCCTTCCTCCAAATCACCAACAAGGGAACATCTCGTTGACGAGGTGGGGAGTCAAGGTCCTTCTCCTCGTCTTGATGAAGAGCCTGATGTAAGGAGTTCCCCACTTGAGCCTATCGATCAAACCGAGATGGCCATGGTTACAGGGGAAACTCAAGTCGAGCATCTTGAAGATCCTACACTGGAGGGAGAGCTTCCAGAAGAAAACCGGGGTTTGTCTTCTCCTTCTTCTCAAGACGACAAGGTGGTGGAGTATTCCCACCTTGTCGATTTCCACTACCACCATACTGAGATTCCTTTTGTCGGGGATCACGAGCCGCCAGCACGGTTGTTCCGTTAGATCAAGCTCAAGTCGAAGGATATGCCCGAGGTTGACGAGCTTTCTCAACGCGGTCGGTACCGAAAATGACTCGCTCTGGTGCCAACGTAAGTGTCATATATCTGCCTAGTTCCTCTTCCAGTTGTCCATCTAACTCCTCTTTACGTTTTTTGTTTGTTTTTGATTAGTTCTTCGGGTACGCCAATCTCATGGTGAGGGACTATGAGGCGACGATCAAGGCACATGAAGAGAAGTTGGCGGAGAAAAGAAAATCCCTGAAGAAGAAGAGGAAGGAATGCCGAGCTGAAAGGCAAATGGGACATGTAAGAGGAGAAGGTCAGTCAAATAACGGCTGAAAAGGACCAAGCCATGGAGATGGCCAAGATGGAAAAATCTTGTGTGGATCTTCTTTCCAAGGAGAGATCAAGGCCCAGAAGGAGATGCTTGAATCCGTCTTCGGGATTTGGGAGCAGGAGAGGGACGAGGCAAAATCCAATTTCGAGACGACGACCAAGAGGTTGGGGGAGTCTCGAGAGCACGAGGTGAGGAAAGAGAGGCTGCGCGTCGAGGCTGCTATAAAACAACATGTGATGTCTGTTTACGAGAAGATGCGTCAGTATTTGGATGAGCAGCCCGCGATCCAAAGCAAATTGGTCCTCTACTCTCAAGCCAAGGGGCTATAGAAGGTCTCAAGAAGACCCAAGCTTTGGGAATGTCCATCGACGAGGTGCTTGAGCAGGTGAGGATCGATGAAGCTCGTTACTCTGATGAGCTGAATGCAATGTAGGTCACATACTTCTATGAGATCAACCTCCAGCCTATCGGTCTTGATGAGCACGGTTCCAACCTTACGATCTTCTCGCCTCAAGACATCGAAGACCTCTGCCACTTAGACTGATTATCTATTTTCTCTGCTTGTTGTTTCTTATTTTTCTCCTTTTTATGTAAGAAACCTTTGCCCCTTCTGTGGGCTTTTAATTTTATCTTATGATGTTTTGCCGTAAAATGGCTTTAAGTTATTTTGTGTTTCCTTACGACTATCTCTCAACTGTTTATACCAACAATTTGCAAAGTTAGTTTTTAATGCCGACATCAAAGTGAGAAGATTTCCAGGGAAGACAAACAAAATAACTGTTTTGTTCGAGCCGACATCTATCTTAAGATAGGAGGGGCGAACAAAGTGTTTCGTCGAGGACGAGATTAGCTTGCATAAGTTTCACCGAGAAGACAAATAGGACTACATCTCGTCAGATGGGCCGACATTGTTTATCTCAAACAGAAATAGGAAGAAATGTGCTCCTAACTTATTTAAGTTTTTCGAGCAAGTTTCCTTTACTGTTTACTGTGATGCCGCGTTCATCATTCAGCGTTTTGTTTTCTTTAAGTGTTTGATCAGAACATAGAGTGATCAAATTCATTCAACATGCTTTATCTACTGTGGTTTACTACCGACTTAGAGCCATAACTTTTGGTTATGGTCAAGTGGTTCATTAATCTCGAAGTCCGGTTTGGAGTCGAAACTACTGTGTTTTTGGTTTTGTCGTTCATGTAAGCTTAAATGAGACAAACGGATATAAAACCAAGGTGACAAATAATATATATATTTATTTTTTTGTGACTGAATCCGGTGAAAGACTGCCTACGTACCTGAGATGGGATCAAGTCACTCGTAGTTCTTCTTTTTTTTAGGCACCGAGGTACCTTTTAAGGTTAATTGAGTTCCAGGGTCTCGGAATTGGTTTGCCAGAGGATGTCTCAAGTCGGTAAACTCCGGGTTTAACTACATGTGTTATCTTGTAGAGACCTTCCCAGTTGGTACTGAGTTTACCTGCTCTCCACTCCTTGGTGTTTTCAAAGACCTTTCAAAGGACGAGGTCATCTAGTCGAAGAGGGCGAGACTTAAACTTTTTGTTGTAGTATGACTCGGCGAGATGTTGGTAATTTTGAATCTGGAGCTGAGCTTGATCTCGTCGTTCTTCGAGTTGATCGAGAGCATCGATCATCATTTCAGAGTTTAGGTCGTCGTGTCGAGGCATCTTCAATTTTCTGAGACTAGTTAGGTTAATGAAAATGGCGTTCTCCTTGTGGCGCTACGAGGTGTAGTTCAATGAGACCAGAGTACTCCATCCAACTCGTCGGCCTAATGACCATTCTTGAGATCTAGTATCTTCTTGATCCCGTCGATGATTACTTTGTTTATTGTCTCGGCCTGACCATTTCCTTTTGGGTATCTAGGAGTTGAGTAGCTCATGTGAATCCTCCACTTCTCGCAGAACTCTCGAAATTTGTTGGAAGTGAACTGAGACCCGTTATCGGTGATGATCTCGTAAGGTAGTCCATGCCGACATATGATATACTTCCAAACAAAGCTATGTACTTCGTTCTCGGTGATCTGGACATAGGCTTTGGCTTCAACCCACTTGGTGAAGTAGTCGGCCAAGACGAGTAGGAAACGCCTTTGTCTTGAGCTGCGTAAGGGGCCGACTATATCAATTGCTCATCGCATGAATGGGTACGGTGCCACAGACGTTTTAACAACTCGGTGGGAGAATGTATGTTGGGCGCGTATCAATGGCACTTCTCGCACCGTGATGCGTATTCTTCGCAGTCAGTGACCTTGGTGGGCCAGTAATGACCCCGAGACTTCAGTTTTAATGCGAGAGCTTTTTCGCCGCTGTGATTGCCCCCTACTCCTTCATGTGTTTCAATCATGACGAGCTCCGCCTCATCCTTTCCAACACAAGTGAGGAGCACCTTGTTTGCGGTCCAACGGTGTAGCTTGCCGTCGAGAGATACATAATTGGAACTCTTCATCTTGAGTTGACGAGATTCTCACTTGTCTTCTGGAAATATTCCCTGACAAACCTGAAATCTACTTTTATGGACTAAAACCACTATATCAATCTTAATATAGTCGAATTAATAAAACAAGGGAAAATTTAATCTTTCCTGAAATTATATATCAGAAGTAAAAATTGATATCCCTGAAAGATTAACCAAGTTTAAATCAGTAGGTCAAAACCCTCCAATCTTCGAGATCTTGAGAATTCGCATAAAAATAAGAAAACAAACTCCGCAAACAGAACATGAAATCCGATAGAAGGAACAAAAGATCCAATGCATGTTACTTAGTAGCCTACATTAATGGAATATATGCCCTATTTTTTAGTATCTGATGGAGCATCTAGATGTAGTATTTAAATACAATATCTAGATATTGCATTCAAATGTTGTTCATTTTTATAGTTAGTATTTCATTCAGACGCAACACAATATCTAGATGCTAAGTTGTTCGTCTTTTAATACTAGTATTACTCTTGACTAAAAGGCAATGCTTTTTATTCTATATAATGAAATGATTATAATATTCAAATAAATATATCTAAAATAATTTTACATTTTTCCGGAAAATGCGTTTTTGTATTCTTTTTACAGAAAAATTATTTTTGCGATTTTTGGCAGAAAATACACAATTTAAGGTTTTGGCGAGAAAACAAAATTTTACGATTTTGCAGAAAATATAATTTTCTGATTTTGGCGGAAAATGAGATTTTAGGGTGTTGGCGGAAAACACAATTTTTTATTTTAACAGGAAAGCAAAAATTTCTGGTTTTGATGAGTAACACATTTTCAGTTTTGACAGAAAAATATAATTTTTCGATTTTGATGAGTAATTGTGATTATCTGATTTTAGTGGAAAAACAAAATTTCTGATGTTTGTAGAAAACATAATTTTTGGTTTTGACGGAAAACACACAATTTTACGATTTTTGGTGTGACAAATAGATTTTCCAGTTTTGGTGAGAAAACAGAAAAACTTGATATTCTGATTAAAATACTATATACAATTGTAATAGCTAACTTAATTAATTTTTATATTCAAATTAAGTGTATTATGGCTTTTAGATTTGATATGCGAATGTAGTATCAAAACTCTACATTTTTACATTTCAAATATTTAAATATTTTAGATATTATTGATTAATACTGTCTAAACCAACATTTAAATATTAGCATCCACAAAAAGGAAATTATGTTAAAAATTGTTTGGAATCTACGTTTGACAAATGTCCGGCATTTGCAGAAAAATAATTCTCTCAAATAGTCATTTTAAAGTTTTTATCCCAAAATAACATTAAAAATAACCAAAGTAACTCCTTTTTATTTTGAAAATTTTAATAGGGCAATTCTCTTAAATAGTTTTTTTAAAGTTTTTGTCACAAAAATAGCCCTTGAAAAAAAAATGATCAAAATAGCATTTTTTTTTTTTTGAAATTTTCAATTTTTTTTTTAAAAAAATTTGAAACTCTATCCCCAAACCCACCATTTTACTCTAAACCCTAAAGTCTAAATTAGTTAACCCTAAGGGTATAAATGCATATTAATAAAAAAATTAGCTTCAAAAAAACTATTTTAGTCATTTTTTTCCTTAAGAACTATTTTTGTGAAGAACAAACTAAAGAAACTATCTAAGGGAATTTCTCATTTTAGTATTTATTTTTATTTTTAATATTTAAAATCACCCCCAAAATATATCCTTAACTCTAAACCCTAAATCTAAATTAGTTAATTCTAATATTAAAATTGTATATTTATATTTTAAAAAAATGTTTTAATCATCTTCCTCTTTAAATATTATTTTTGTGAAAATATATTAAAATGATTTTTTTTTGATTAAAAATGACTAGGGAATTTCTCTTTGCAAAACACACAGAATAAAAATGGGACGATTTTATTTTAAAAAAATATAAACCATTGCAATCAAATTAGATTATGAGCGTTGACTTATCTTTATTTTGGTCAAAGAGCGTTGAATTATCTAAGTCTCTCTCTTATCTCTTTATTATTTCAAACTCAAAACATCAAAAGTTTGACAGTGTTTAAAACTATGAGTTCAACAGTAAAGTAATGAAATACATACATATAGTTCAAAATGCTCATGATTTTAACGGTGTTCTCTCTTGATTCAGCATTTAGATTTGTTTTCAGACAAAGCTATCCATCCTACTGCAAGAACTCTCTTGGGTCGGTGACATGGCCGGTAAGAGCCGAGGCTGCAGCGGTGTAAGGAGAAGCCAAGTAAATCTGCCCTTCTTTGTGTCCCATCCGACCAGGAAAGTTTCTGTTTGTTGTCGAGACACACACCTGTAACACGTTTTAAAGTCTGTTACACCTACTGCATGTAATATTGTCTTCCACACAACTATACGGAATATGAATCGCCAGTACAAGACGCATATCAGATAATTCAAGCCGATCAAGCAGAAAAATTATTTGGATAAGTAGGGTAAGAAACGATTGCGTACTTGAGGTTCATTCAAGCGAGCGTAGGTGTCTGCTGGGCCACCAAGGCAGGCACCACAACTAGGACTGGTTGGTGTGTCGCAGCCAGCTTCTTCGAATATCTGCGCACACGTCTTTCCACCTGCTCCAGGCACAGGGAGGGCATACACATCCATCCACACCTGAAGACATGGCCAGACAGATACAATGCACTTAATATTAGTATTCTGCGCAGAGTAACAATGTTGAAATGTAATGCTAACCTTCTGAGTAGCGGGGACAAGGAAAGTCGGGACTTTGACTTGCTTTCCCTGTAACACACAAACAGATTAAACGGCAACCAGTAAGAGGTGACGAGAGGAGAACAGAACCCTAGACAAAAAAAAAATCAACAGCAACACTGTCTCATCCGGAACATTGCTTGCTATAGAATTAAGAAAACTATTGCTCCTGTGCTAAACAATCAATTTGATGGAGTCTTTGCTTCAGATTAAAAACCAGGATAACAGGTTGTTTTGTAAGCATGTCAACCAAGACACAGAAAAACAAGTAGAACTTACTGCTGCATGGAAAAGTTTAGCTGCAGCCATAAAATCCTCAGTCTTCCCACCAGTACAGGAACCAATGTATACTCTGTCAATTTTCACATCTTTACATTCTCTTGCTAGGGCCCTGTTGTCAGGAGAATGGGGCTGAAAAAACATCGACAATAGCAAATCAGTTATATCTACAAGTGGCAAAAACAACTCAACGTATAAACTGGTCACCATGATAAAAAAAAAACCTTAGCAACCACAGGCTCCAGCTTTGACACGTCAAATCGATAATCTGCAACAAAGCTATGGAGCCAAAAAAACAACGAAAGAATATGATTACAAAAAGAGACGACACTAGAATAAAATAAATATTTGAAATTTGAAAAGATTCTAAGAAGTTGCATTTATTTCACATGAACAGTAGATTCTATACATGTTGTGCTGCATATCCAGTATAATGATGTTATCGTAGTACCGCTAATCATTCAATATATAGAGCACAATATTTATCTATATTTAGGATACGATCATACCTTGCATTTCCATCACTATATACGGGCTCAAAGGGTACAGATGTCCTGTTCTGCAAAGGTATAAGAAAAATAGTATACATAGCTCAGCGTAATTTTCCTTGACAATGATTTACAAGAAAAAAAAGACGGCATACATACCTCAACATAATTAAATGTGGTCGCATCAGGAGGGATGACACCATTCTTTCCCCCAGCTTCCACAACCATGTTGCACAATGTCATTCTTTCTTCCATCTAGCAGCCAAAACCGATTGAAGCAAGGAATAATAGGTCAGTGAAGCCAGCATACGCCATAAATTTATTGTATGTAGTCCCATAGGAGAGGGAATTCATGATGCAGAAAAATAAAATAATATCTTACAGTCAAACTTTCAATAGTAGTGCCACTGAACTCCATGGTCTTGTAAGTTGCACCAGCAACAGATATTTCACCAATGATCTACAAAGTTGGAAGCAAATTCAAGAATGAGATGAAAGACGCCAGATAGAATCCCAAAAGAGTAAACATTAAAAGAATCAGTTTGGAATGGAAAATGACTTCACAGTAATATGCAATGTGTCAATAAATGAGTAGCACATCAAAAGTTGCTAATGACCTCAGACTTATGTCTAAAATGACCTGTCAAGAGTTCAGAAGGAGATAAGTATTGCAAGAGAGATATCACACTCACTTGTAAAATCAGATCCTTTGCTTGCAGATAACTGGGCATTTCACCATCCAGGATAAACCTCATTGTAGGTGGAACCTGCGAAGTCAAGAACAACCTTTTTCAAGTTGAAACAGGTATCACTGATTTCCATTTAACACACTAAACAACACTATAAAGCACAGATAAATAAAGGAATCAGCTAGATACTATACATACAAACCTTAAGGAGGATTTTTCCAGTGCCCAACACAAATCCTGCATCGGTGTTTCCAATTCCTGTAGCAAACTGACCAAATGCTCCAGCAGTACATGTGTGCGAGTCAGTTCCCAACAAAACCTATAATAAATAAAAACAAAAAGTATATCAAACAAAGCAATAATATCCAGCGAAAGAGAGTTATCTCATCTCATCTCACCTCTCCTGGCCTGCAATGACCTTCTTGTGCAAGCGCCACATGACAAACACCTTTGTAGTCAGGATTAGCCTACAAATAAGAAAGAAAGGCATTAGACATGTTCCAAATAATTTTAGAAAGATGGGAAACTTATCATACCCGAAAATCTCCAAGGTCGGTGATATCATAGAAATACTTGATGTTCTGTTCCCTGCAGTGCTCCCTCATAATGTCCACATTGCGGTTGGCACGCTTATCAGTAGTGAATATGTAATGGTCTGGAATAACAACAATCTTCTCCGGGTCCCAAACCTTGAGAACATGCAAGTAACAATAAGTGATAAAAAAAAGTAACTAGAGAACACTATTCTAAACTTTCAAATTTCTTCTCAATCCAAATATCATTTCTTCTCAAAGAAAGACCTTAGCTTTTTCACCGAACTCTCTCTTGAAGATACCAAAAGCACCAGGGCCACAGACATCATGAGTCATGAGAACATCAACATTAACCCAGATGTTATCACCAGGGACCACGTGTGATTTCTCTGCTGCCTTGGCAAGAATCTTCTCCGTCATCGTCATCCCAGTTTTCACCTGGAAGACTGACGAAATCATGTGAGAAAACTGTGGGAGAGCAAATCGAAACGAGAAAAGAAAGCCAGACCGATCCAGTGGTGCTGGATGATCGCTGGGGCGCCATAACGGAGACGATCTTCCGAGAAATCGATCTCTTCTGACATCTGTGAACCGAAATCTGCGAGGATTTAGGGAACGAAGGAAACCCCAAATCCTTCTTCGGCTGGAAATTCGAAAAGAAGCTCTAAGGAGTTTGAAGATTGGAGAGAAGATGTGAAATCAATAGACCGGGAAAGATGAGAAATGATAACCTGGGAGGATTTGCAAAGGAAAGGAGATGAAGAGATTACAGAGGAAGCCATGGTTCCTTCCTTCTTCTCTCTGGGTGTGTGCGTTGCGAAATGATATGATGGGGGCGTGTGTTTAACTTAAAACCTAATTGTGTATATTATAACTCAAAGGCTGGAGTCCATAGGTTGGTAACGCCATTCAAACTTTACTCACGTGATACTCCTTTCTCTTCTCTAAAAATGTTTCATCCAACACTTTATTTCCTTCACTAATAACAAAATGATATTCTATTATTTAAAGTTTGTTAGCAAAAGGAAAAAAATAAAATAAATACAGGTAGTATACTCTAATACGGTGGAAATTATCCAAAGTATTAAAATATGTCAATAATTACATTATAATTATGTTAAGGGAAAATTGGAAAAAAGAGACACTTTCAACTTAGATTTGTCTCAATAAGATTTTGAGCAGATTTTTTAGGAAATTATGATTTTAATTCTTGTTAATACCATAATACCCTTAAACTAACAAATTACTATGAATTATAATAATAATAATTTATTGATATGAATTATTAAATAAAAAAGATAAAGATAAAAAAGAACAAAAAAAAAACACGGTTTCTTCTTTTTATCTTTCGTCTCCGTCGAAGTTTTTCTTCATTCCATCAATGGCTATTTCATCGAGAGATTTGCCTTGTTTCGTTGGGAGATTTCGTCTGCAAACAAGACAAAGACAAAATGGTATAATAAACAATGAGAGTTTTGGTTTGTTTCAGGGTAAAGATGCTCAGAGAAGTAGTGCTTCGAAAAAGGAAGGTAACCTTGGTTTGTTCGAGGGTGAAGATGGTCAGAGGAGTAGTGCTTCTAAAGAGGATGAAGATTTTGGTTTGTTTGAAGGAGCATTATCATCAAATGCTGGAATCAGGTCTTCCGATGACAAGGTTGTTACCTCTTCCTCTGATTGGGCTTCTGACTTTCAATCTGTTTCCCATGAAAAGACTAGTGGCGATCCGTTTGTAAATTCTCAGATTGATATGTCTGCTCATATGGATACTGTCTTTGGTTCCGGAAAAGACTTATTCCATCAAAAACTGGCTGTTTATATTGCATTATTTTCATTCTTTAATATGTGACATGTGTTTTTTTTTGTGGTTACTAGAGCCCAAACAGTCGCCAAAGCGAGATGATGATGATTGAAGAGAGCTCTACTGAGCCAACAGCTTCATTCCTGGTCTATGCGCCTGTTGATGTTTTATCAATGGAGAAAGTTCTCAATAGAGGTGACCCTGAGTATGTGCCACTACTTCCTTCAGGTTTTGCTATTCTTCCAGATGGTACGGCTCATCCTAGAAAAGCAGGAGGGTCACTCGTGAACGTTGCGTTTCAGTGGAGGAGTCAAGAATGAACTTGTCAAGAAACCATTCAGTTATTGAATAGTTTAAAGGAGGTTGGAATTGACTTCCTCGTGAACTTTTGTTAAAAACTTTAGTTATTTCAGTTTTAAGTATTTTGTTTCATTATGATTGTTGGAACCTTCTCATAACTCATTTCTCCTCTGTCCGGTCACAACCCACATCTTTACAGTGAATGGCTTCAAGAAGGACCAAGGACTAGACTTGGCCCCCTTCACTGGAGCTACCACCACAAGCCCTGATTCCATAAATGGCTGCGTAAAATCTACAAACTTGGTTCTATTTGTAACTATAGTAGCATCCCCAACAGCTACATCAAAATCAGGGACATAATACAGAAACAAAAACAAAAGGACAGTGTAGTTTAGTATCTCCGTACTTGATTGAGTAAATGAAAGCAGGAGCTAAGGCTCACATTGGCAGCAACTTCACTAATGAGATTGTCATATGAAGGATTTCTCTTCCCATCTCCATACACTATATAAGTACGTGGGACGGGATATGGAAGCAACTGATGATTGTGTCGATGAAAAAGAGAGAAATACAAAGAACAAAGAGAAAAAGATCATGGAGGAGGAGAGAAACGTGGGAGAAAATATTTTGTGAAGATTTAGTGTAGATTTAATTTAAATTTAGGAAACATCTTTAACCAAATTTGGAAGTTTCCATATTTTTCGGATTTCCTAGAACATGTAGGTTACCTTACGCAGAACAAAGTAGAGTTGGTGTGAAACAAATTCTTCCTTAAGCGTCGCATAAGGTAAAAGGCAGAGCATGTTATAGTACATAATCTAGATAAGTTATATCAATGAATTGTGTCTATATATCGTTATTAAACTGTAGGTAGACTAAAGACATATTTCTTGATTATAACGTAACGAATTCTAGCTCTGCTAGAATATACAAGAAATGTTAGTTTATGTTATATACCTTGGATATACCTATGTACAAATTTTAGTATCCGTTTTCTAGACTAAGTAGATCGTTAGAATGAGTATTCTAACCGTAGCTAGAAGATAAAATAAAATTGATTCTAATTTTGTTTTAAAAAAATTAAAAATATATATTGTCATACTTATGTTTCCAATAGTTTTTATATTTTTTGACAATTTTAAAATTCAGTTTACTATTTTTCTCATAGAAAAAGGGTAAAACATGTCCAGAATTGCCAAAAATATCAGAAGTCCTAAATGGACAATCAAAAGTTCAAAGTGTCTTTTTTTTCCAATTTTCCCTTATGTTAATACATACCACATATACGAATTAACAATTAATATGATGATATCATAATTAATTTTAATTGATTTTAGGCTTAGTTAATAGGATTGATCCATAAAATATTGAACTTAACCCCGATTAACTAAATCTGACCCGTCCTAACTCCTTAACCCGATTCCTGTTCGACTTAAGTCACTTATCTTTGCCAAAATCAAAAATTTTAGGTTTATAAAGAAATCGATTTGGGGGGTAACAAAGACTATAGTGACAAAGTGAGATAAAGGGACATAATCACCTCTAGAAAGACAGAGCCAGTCAAAGATAGAGGATCACTCGCACAAAGAGGAGGTCAATGGAAGAAAGTTGTTGAATCGAAGAAAGAGGGTCAAGATGAGGTAATCAACTGTGAACCCTTTCTTGTTTGCTTGGATTTAATCAAAGTTTTTTATTGGAATGAGTCATTGTCTTTTATCATGTTCTTATGTTATTTTATTGCTAACTATGATGCAATCTCAATGAAGATAAATTGTTTCCATTCAGGTGTGTTCAAAAATGATGAAGATGGGAAGCTAAATTTTGTCGATGTTCTTTTGGAACACTTTGAAGTTGATGGTGATGCAATATTTAAACAAGTTATGAAGAAGATGGTTCATATAGTTAGTGTGAGGGAAAATGTCGTACATGCTACCATATGAGGATATTTCAAAGAAGGAAGATTCGTTTGAAAATAGAGAAGAAAACAAAAGGAAAATGAATGCTAATGGTCGTTGGTATAGGGAGCTTGATGTCTCCATGTAGTCTCCATATAGAAAGCTGAACATGATGTTGTTAATGTGGCAGAGGCTAAGCAACATGTTGTTGATGGTGACGAGATTGACGCATACATTGAGCACAAAGCTGTTGATGGTGACGAGACTGATGCAAAGCAACAAGATGAAACTTATGATGGTGATCATGAAGTAGAAGAGAGTGAAGATGCTATTGACATGGATTTTGAAGAGGGTCTAGAGATGTTTAGAATTGAGAACTATGAGGATGAGATTCCACACGAGGATGAGATTCCACACGACGATGAGATATACTCTGAGACTTAAAAATTATCTAGTGATGAAGAGGAACAAGCTGAGAGGATGGCTAAAAGGGGGGAATTAGATGGTGTTTTTAGTTTTAGATAGACTTTTTACAATGGTGAAGAATTTAAGAAGCAAGTGATCAAATATATTCTCAAGACAAGAAGAAATTTGGTATTTAACAGATGGAAGAAGACACATATTGGTGTTAAATGCAGTGGTAAATGGTGTTTGTGGCATATATATTGCTCGGTAGAGAGACCAATCAAGCAATGGATGGTCAAAGTCTATGTCAACACACACTTGCCATCCCACATGAAAGTGTAAACTCATCAAAATTCATGCCATTGCTGAAATTATGTTGGAAGAAATCATAAAGGAACCTGAAATGAGTGTTCCATTCTTAGAAAAGAGTTTAGACTAGCTTTAGCATCATAATCTCTTATGAGCATGCAACGATTGCTAGGCGTATTGTGCTTGATAAGCTACATCCAGAATGCAATGAGCATTTCGCAAGAATAACAGACTATGAAATGGAATTATTACAGTAACTATTTTCATTTTGAACTTTCTAATATGGTTTATAGTTTAATGTACTTATGAGTAACTGATTTTATTTCTTTTTTTCAAATGCAATTCAAATCTTGATAGCAGAATTAAGATCAATACATCAACAAAACCAGATGGAGCTAAAGCAATCTACTCCATGTATTTGATGTCACCAACTATGTATGTCATGGAAAGAATATTGCAGGACAATTATTGGATTAGATGAGACATTTCTCAAGCATAACTCTCTACAAGGAATGATTCTTACTGCAATTGGAAGGGATCCATATATATCCAATTCCATGGCATGTGTTTAACTCTGAGAACAATGATAATTGACAATGGTTTATCCACACATTGAAGATTGATTTGGGTTTAGGCATGGGTGATCTTGTGACAATCATATCAGATTAGCATAAGGGATTGATTCATGGAGTTGTAGTTGAGTTGCCAAGAGCTGAACATAGAGCTTGTGCTAGGCACATCTACTCTAATCTAAAGAAGAACCATAAGTCTGATACATTGAAGCCACTCTTCTGGCGTGTTGCAACTAACTACATTGAGGCTGACTATGAGAAGAATTTAGAGGTTCTCAGACAATTTGATCCACTGGTAGCTCAAGATCTTTTGAAGAAGGATCCTTCTACTTGGTGCGTAGAGTTTTTCCAGATAGGTTCATGTTGTACTGATACACACAACAAGTTCACTGAGTCTTTCAATAGAACTTTGAAGATAGCTAGAAAGAAGCCATTTATTCAGATGCTTGAATTTATTAGAAGGGATGCAATGTAGAGGATATCCACTAGATGTAAGACAACTAAAAACAAGATGTGTCTCGTAACAAAGAAGGCAAGAAAGGAGGTTGAAAAGTCTTGTAATGAAGCTCAGTATTGTTATTCTTACCCTAGCACATATTGTGATTTTGAGACAACTGACTTTGGAAATGGTTACATAGTAAACTTGTCTTCTCATTGTTGCACTTATATGAAATAGGACTTGTCTGAATTCTGAAATACTGTATTTTTAACACATTATACATATGCTTTCCAAAGTGATTTCGGGTCTTTATCAAGTATTTCAAGTATTTTTCGAGTCAAAGCAGGTCCAAAGTTGTTTAAGAGGCTCTTGGAGGTACACATGAAGAAAATAATGCAAATTGGAGTTTTCTTGCAGAGCAGCCGGACAGAGCAGTCAGGTGGATGATCCTAAACGGAGCAGCTGAGCAGAGCACCCGAGTGCATGCTCCAGCAACAAAGATTTTTAAGGAAATTTTGAATATTTCAGGATTCTACCTAGGGTTCTCCCTTTTTTCTCCTGGGCCGCCACATACATGCAAAAACATATTTTCTTATCTTTTTACATATACTACACTATTTTCACAGATATGTTAAGAGAGAGAGAGAGTTTGATACTTTGTAACTTGGAGGGAGAAGAATCTCTACATCATTTGGAGAAGATTTTTAAAGCCTCTTGTTTTTTATTTATTGATTCATACATATTTTCTTCATCATCCATCTCTGTGTTTTCTCTGTTAATGGTTGAGTAGTCGGCTTGTTTGGTCTAGGGTGTTAGAGTGTTTATGTCGATGAGCTAAATACAGTTAAGGTTCATTGTTTGATTGTCTTCATTCAAGGTTACACTTAGTGCCTGCATTAAACTAACCATTTAGTGTTTGAAAGTAGGTTTAGTATAATCATCAAAAGTACTTAGGTTGCTGAAACAACATGAATGGACAACTTGTCTTTAACCAGCGAAAGTAGATGTTAGGGCAACTTGTGAACTAATTGAATCTGAACAATAATGTTTATCATCAAAATTTAATCCAAAAGAGATTTTAGGTATTAAGTTGATTGATAAAAGGAGAGATACCACAAAAGTGAGTTGATGTAATTATGTAATTCAAGTTCTAGACTCGCGCTTAATAAAACTTTGAATAGATGTTTGGCTCACCCTAGGCTTAGCTTTTTTATAATCTGAAAATCCCAAACCAATTATGTTACTTGCTTATTTTCATTCTTTTATTTTCAGTAAATCGAATTGTTTTAGCTTGATATTATACCTATAAGAGCAAAATGTAAAAATAGTCCTCTGGAATTGAATCCCAAATACTACATATAGACTGTTAGCTTGCAATAATGAAACACACAACTTTAGTGTCTCAAGTTTTGATGCCGTTGCGACGGAGATCAGCTTTGTACCTCTGTTTTTCGGCAAGATATTTAGTCTAAGATCTCTAACTTTCTTTACCCTTTTTGTTGCAGCTAATACCCCATGTAAATGACCAGTAAACATACTCAGAGAAATGCACAAGGAGAGTTATTTACGCTTAGCAATCAAGAGCTAGCAATGTTAGAAAGAACAAACCGTCAATAGCCAAGACCATACAACACCACTATGGGCGATCACAGTCATCCGGATGATCTTGCTGCTACGATGCAACAAATGCAACAACAGATGCTTCAGATGTAGCAGACCATCCAAGCGCAGCAGCATGCTGCTCGAGAAGCTGCTTTACTCGCTGCTCAGCAGCAGCAACAACAAGAGCAAGATGCTTCAATTGGACAGAAAAATCTCGTGTGCAACTTCCCTACTACGCGCTCTACTATTACTCACCAGCCTGTGCAAGGTAGGACTTTGAGATCAAGTCTGCTATGGTCACATTGGTGCAGAGAAAAATGTTTCATGGACTGCCTGTAGAAATTCTAATGGATCACATTAAAAATTTTGAAGAGATTTTAGGCACTACTCGCAAAAATGGAGTGACACATGATTTCATCAAGTATGTGTTGTTTCTATTCTTTCTCGCTGACAAGTCTTCAAGATGGTTGAACTCACTGCCAACTGCTTCTTTAACTTCATGGGAACAAGTTTGATCAGCCTTCTTGGGGCAATTCTACACCAAGGCAAAAAATGTTGCACTGCGGAAAAAATCATCGTTTCAGCAGCGCGTTGATTGTTGGGTTCAAAAACGGTAATCTCGAAATCAACGTCTAAATTTGCTACTCTTAAGGAACTTTTTCGAAATAATTTCAGAAAAGGACCGGAGTAGAAATCTTCAAAAAATCAAACAGGCTTCGCCCTCATCTAACCCGCCGAATGGCGAGCGGGACGTTCCGAGCCCAGCTCGCCATATGGCTAGCGGGACGATCCGAGCCAGCTCACATATGGCGGGTGGGCGAATCAAGCCCAACTCGCCATATGGCAAGCAAGACGATCTGAGCTTAACTCGCCATATGCCGAGTGGGCGAACCAAACCTAGCTCGCCATATGGCGAGCGGCAAGATCTGATCCCAGCTCGCCATATGGCTAGCGGAAAGATCTGATCCCAGCTCGTCATATGGAAAGTGGGTAGTTTCAAGCCCAGCTCGCCATATGGCGAGCAGGTCGATTCAAGCCCAGCTCGCCATATGGCGAGCTGGACGATTCAAACCAAACTCGCCATATGGAGAGTACGGCAACCTCTCTCCAGCTCGCCATATGGCGAGTTATACAACCCATCTCCGGCTCACCATATGGCGAGTGGGACAGAACGTACGATGACCAGCTCTCCTCCTTTGGGTCCCGACCGGACTATCTCTTATCTCATCTCGATTGGAGTTACCAATGAAACTTTATAATAAAAACTGCAAAGACTTGTTCTCTCGTATAAGTTCAAATCGATTGTATATAACATCAAGGGTTAACTTAAACACCAAATCTGCCTCAGTTATATGATTGATTTAGACTCTTCATAAAACCCACGTCATACCAAAGGAGATTTCTCAAGAAATCGTAAAAACGCTTAAGTCGGAGAACATCTCGAAAAGGTCTAAAACGAGGCTAAAGTTCACTTATGATTTTAGACGAGAATGAGCCAAAAGTCACTATGAAGGTTTATCCTTTATTCACAGGACAGGAAAAATGTCAAGTTTTCAAAGATAACGACAAAGATCGAAAAAATGGGATATTTCCGCAAAGAGATAAACTTGGGCCCCAAGGGAAAAGAGGAAAAGGGCCACCGACCCTGAAGACATATGACGTGGTGTGTATTTTGTTCTAGCAGGATAATAAATATCCTAAACAATCAACTGTCAAATTAACCATAATCTTAACACACTCTATAATACTCTTGCCAAAACAAATCAGGTGTAGTACTTAAGGATCGAATCCACAGAGAGCAAAGACACACAATAGATTTCTTATTTCTAAAGACTAAGCTAGGTGAATATATATATTAGTAATGGATAATCAGATTAAGGAAATATTCTTTGTCAAGAAGTAGGATGCAATATAGAAATATGCTACTAATACAAATATATAAATATTGTAGATGTAAATATAAATGTAAATATGCTAGATCTAGGGTTTCAAGCTTAATGAATTATAGTGGATAGGGGCATGAAAATATAAATATTCTAGAACTCAAATGTTAACTATTCTAACCTTTTTAACTCCAATTCTCGTATGTGAGCAAAAGGAACGACCATCGATCGACGGCTAAGGCTGGTGTCGATCGACGATGAAATCAGAAGAAAGTATGGGGGAGATTTGATAAGTCCACCAGACTTATTAGACGAGCTCTCGCATGTATCTAACAGCCTAGTTCAGCAGAATATATTTTGGCACAGAACCTACTCTCGTAGTTGTCGATGTCCTATCATCGAGATCCTAGTTAGCTACTCTAGAATGCAAGCATTAAGCACAACTCAATTGATGGATATTAACTTAACCTAACAATCCTATTTTGGGCTAATCCATAATTGCTATCATTCAATCCTAAATCTAATTAGTAACTACTCAAACATGATTTTTGTCACATAAATCATAGATGAACAGAATATATATAAAATAAAATATAAAAACCAAAGGAGTTTCAGGAGAACTCTGAAGGAGACTCTCCTTTCTCTCATAATATAAAATGAAACTAAAATGCTCTGTAAAACTATTGTCTAACTCTCCTTCTCTCTCTGTCTTTTTCAAGACATAAATATAAAAACTCTAAGTCTAGGTCAAAACTCGTCCAGGGTATTTTTGTCTTTCTGACTTGGGCTTTGATCATCGATCGGTGGCAAGTGTTCTGCATCGATCGCTCTCGAGCTTCAATCATCGGTCGACGCCAAGTGTGTTCTATCGATCGATGGCTTCGTCGACTCCCTATATGATCAGCTAGGGATTTTTCTCTTCTAAATGCTCCAAAAGCTCCTAGTATCTCATATATCTCCAAAACGTTCATGGACCTGTAAATACTCTAAAACATAGTCTAGACACACATAATAGACTCTAAATAGAGCTTATAACATGGTCTAAAATTGGTAACAAATAGGCTATATCAACTCCCCCAGACTTAACCTTTTGCTTGTCGTCAAGCAAACAAATATGTGAAAGAGGTTTTGAAAAGTGGGGACTCACATAATATCTAAGTATAACTCTCACCTAATTTGTTGCAATCACATCCTATCAAATCAATCACAAAGAAACTTTATATACTCTATCCTAGTATAGCAACCAAATTCATTTTACCAACAACTTAGCAAATACTAGCTTGAATCGCCCCTCTACTGATCTTATTTCTTTGCATAAAATAAAAGTGTATGCTTTACCTTAGGAGTATTGATCAAAAGACACATGGATTTTTACCTCTGCAAGTATCTGAACAACTAGGTACAAAATCTTCTCTGATCCTTTTCTTCCTTCTTTTTGTCTCTTCTCTAAATCTTTTTAGATCTCAATGATGCCATCTCATTGTTTTATTATTATTTTTTCTTATTTTAATTTATTTTTCTTTTCCTTTTGGGCAAAGTTGTAGGTGAGTAATAGAGTTATAGGTAATTTACCTACCCCTCGCTTCCAACAATGTGTGATCATTCTTTTGAATTAGATTAATAGGATCATATGTAATGTACCTACCCCTCTGCATCTTAGGAAATCATCTCAATCTTTTAAACTTTTAAGTAGATGCTGAAGAGAGAGAGAAGGGAACCAAAGGTGCAATGACTTGTACGGACAAACTTGCAAAAGGAACCTGATCCAGTGTATACCAAGCCCCAAAGCAAATTGATAATGTCATGATTAGTAATGGAAATCAGCTTCGGTTCTTTCAAACTTTCTAAGCAAGTGTGATATAATGGCAAGATGATCCACTTTAGCATCTCTAGTAATCTCTGCAAATAACTTTCTAAAATAATGCTAAAGTGTGGTTAGTTAATAACAAATTTTTGATCATAATCCCTTTTTGACTCAATAAAATCTTTTTTTTTGAAAAACGTATATATATATATAACAAATAAAACTCAAAACAAATCAAATAGCGTTAGAGAACCTCCCCCAAACTTAAATTACATTGTCCCCAGTGTCATCCGCCCCAGATTGGTTAGGAAAAAATAAATCATAAGTAAATAGTTATGAGAGAAACTCAATACCATACTTTGTAATAGAGTGTCGATCTATGGGACGATGTCGATGTCGACCGATGGTCATGATCCATGGTCGATTGATGTGGATGCTTCAAACTCGATCGATGGTAAACATGTAGGTTTCTGCTCTCTATCTTTTTTTTATAAGTATAAAACTCAAAAATAGAAAACAATATTAGTAAACCTTTCCCAGACTTAAACAACACTATCACAAGTATTATTCAGTCCGAGATTGGTGAAGAAAATAAACCATAAGGACAAAATTTGATAAAGGAAAACGGTATACCTGCTTGCTGATGGTGACCGTCGATCCACACAGTTAAGTAGCGATCGATCGATACGGAGGATACTCCGTCGATCGACAATGATCAAGTGTCGATCGATTCTCTATGCAGACTCATGTTCCTTTCTCTTTAAAGACCTGTAATAGTATAATAAAATCAAATTAGACTAATGTAATCAAGAAAATAATTAAAACTTACTAATTAGTGGACTGTCTCCCACTCAACGCTTGGTTATAGTTTTAAGCTCGACGTTTGAACTTTCTGACTAGTATGGAGGTGGATCAACACTTGGAAAGAAAGTGTCTACATCTTCTCTGCTCATCTGAAACCATGTACCAATAAAGCTCTACATTGCTTCATCACTTCTGGTTTTCTCATTTTTTGTAACCTCTCTAGCAACCTCCATTGAATGCATTCTTTTTTGTAGGCTATCAATACTACGCTGTAGCATTCTAAGTCTTGCAGCTGTAGTATCTAATATATCTTCCAGTTGTTGAGAAATGTCTTCTTTCATTAGGCTATGAGAAAAACCAATCTCATCAAACAAATCTTATAGTTGTGTTTCTGCTGATGTCTTATGTCGGTTGGCTTCAGTGTCGATCGATGGGCGTATGGTGCCGTCAATCGATGCTTGTTCGTCTGACGTAATCGCATGTTGTCTTTGTATAATATTCAAATCTTGCTTCATCTCAGCCATGAGTGTAGTCAAACTGGTAAGGCATCTGTCTATAGGATATTAGACATCATCAAGCCTTGTGTAGAATTCATCCAGTGACATCTTTTGAGCTTTGTAAACCTCATGCACAATATCATCAATCTCTGTTATGCTGTATGTCCTTTGATTTTCCATAGACATACTGCTCCTTGCTGCATGTTCCGGTAGACATATGTAGCTCTGCTCAAACTTAGTAGCTCTCTCTAGACATGCTCTGATGACTTCAGCTTGCACATTCACTACTCTTCCGTATGTAGCTTGTGCATTATCATTCTCATCTCTGTAGATGCCATATCATCTTTTTTTTTTCCAATGGAAAATTCTTCTACCTTTAGTATCATAAGCTCTCGTACCAAGCTCGATACAGCCATCGATCGATGATGGGTGTGTCCTATCGATCGATGTTGAATTCTCCGGATAGTAGGCAGTTGAAGTACGAAGTTTGTGGAACTTCAGAATGGTACCGTCGATCGATGTGTGGTTGTTGTCGATCGATCTAAGATGTGGAGACGTGTATGAAATATTACGAATCTTCTCGATCTTCTCCTTCTCTATGTCGAATGATGCTGAATGAGATGCATCAATTGATGTGCGTCTATCCACTTTCGCTCAGCTGGCGTCGTCTGATACAAGATTGTGATATTCAATCAGATCTTCTTCTCCGTCGATCGATGGTGTATGGTGGTCGTTGATCGATTCTTGGTTACCAAGTTGTTCGCACTCTGCTTCTCGGTCAGTATCGATCGATGGCGAATAGTTGTTGTCGATTGATGTCGATTTACCGAATTGATGGAAAATTTGGAAAACACCAGCCTCTTCCATTGTGGTACCACGGTACACGATTTGCTCTTCCTCTATGTAATCTTCGTCGTACTCGAGGTAGGCTAGGGTGTAATTGCCATTTGCATGGCAGATGTTGGTCGGTTCTCGGGTGAGGTCGTCGATCGATAACAAAGGGTATGTGTCGACCGGTTCATGAGGAGTAAACGCGTCGATTGGTGCTCTGGGTTGGGTGTCGATCGATGATCCATCCTCAGACTCCTCGTTGAACTCATAATTGCAGAAGCATGTGGCCACAAGTTTTGCATCATTTGACAACTTTGTGAAGAAAGGTTTATTCTTATAAATTTCACAATTAATATTAGGATCAATCAAGGAGAAGCACAACCTGTTAGTTTTCATGTCGCATATAGCTCCCACTGTAGACATGTATGCTCTTCCAAGTAATAGTGAAGAGTTCCAATTGATCTGGATATCCATGACATGTAAGTCTATAGGGACTAGGACATTCTGAATCTGCAGGTGGACATCTTTACAAATACCTCATGAATCCACTCTTGAGCAATCCATAAAAATGAATGAATCACTAGAAGGCTCCACTATGAGGTTCAGCTTTTCTTGCCATAGCTCTGAGTATGATGCTTACTGATGATCCAGTGTCACAGAGGGCATTGGGAAACTCATGCCCTTTAATTAAACATGGGATCACGAACTTCCCATGATCACTTTTCTTTTTCAGAATGATCCTCTGTTCTGGAGTTGTCATGACTTTTGGTAGATGAACACATTTTGTTGCGGGCAACCATCGATCGATTCTACAGTCTCTCCGTCAATCGATGGTTGAGGGTTTCCCCGATACTGCTAACTCCATGGGTGACATCGATCGATGGGCCTTGACCTGTGTCGATCGATGCATGTGCGACCTGTCAGACGAACTCGAATTTTCCACACGGGATCCCTCACTAGCAGCCTTTCTCTCTTAACTTCTATCCAAAAATCATTATCAGTCAATGCATTGACGTGGTGACTCTGTCCAGCCTCTATTTTCTCCTTGATCAGGCTCTCATGTCTCTTAATAGTTTCACTTGTCTGCATTACCTGATTCTCTAGCTTCTTCACATGGGTGTTGAGATTTTCGAACTTGGTGTTGAGGTTGATGTACAAGCCATCTATCTTTCCATTGAAATCTATTGTCATCTTTTGTTGTCCCTCCAAAACTCTGTCAACCATTGCTTTAATCTTGCTTCCTTGAGCTTCAAGAGGAGGGTTCTGGTAGTAGGATGACTCATAAGTTATGTTGTTGTTGAAGGGCCTTTGTTGTGAACTCTGATTAAAGTTACTCCTTTGACCATTCCCATAAGAATTCCTGTTGAAACCTTGATTCCCTTGTCTCAGGAAACTATTCCCATCAACGTAGTTCACATCCTCTTCAATCTCATCATCTCTAGACTCCATTGCTTCCACTTCTGCAAAGGTGACCTATTTCATGAGAATTTTTTGGACACTATCCAGTTTTGCCTTGACTTTTTCAGTTTGCTCCTTGCTCATTGCTGGAGTTAACATATTCCTCTCAAAGTTGGTGTTCTTGGTGTTGTTGTTGGATGCCAGATTCTCAATCAACCTTGTAACCTCTTCAGGACTTATGGTGCTGAAATTTCTTTCATTGTCTGTGTCCAAAGTCATTTGGTACTGTAGTTCAATACCTCTAAAGAAAGTGCTGAGAAGTCGCACTTCGTTGAACCCATGATGTGGACAATCTCTTTGGTATGATTTGAATCTGATCCAAGAATTTCTGAAGGATTTTGAAAGGTCTTGTGAAAATGTGGCAATCTTGCTCCTCAGGTCTTCTGCTCTCGCGTTATCAAAGAAGTTGCGCAAAAAAACATTCTTGATGTCAGTCCAGGATGTCAGGGATCGTGGTGGTAACTGCTTGAGCCAATATGAAGCTTCTCCAGCAAGTGAGTACTTGAAGAACTTACAAAAAAGATAGTCCTTAGGGACTCCATTGGCTTTAATGGCAGTCACTAGATCCTCAAATCGCTCCAGATGATCCATAGGGTGTACATGTCGCAGCCCATGGTAGGGTGTCTATGCTACAAGTCCGAAGAAGGCGTGCTTGATTTCAAAATCGTGTCTCTGAAAAGCTGGAGGACGAAATGCGGATCTGTTGACGTAGTATTAGTCTGGACGGTTGTAGTCAGCCAGTGTTCTCTAAGCCGCTTGGGGATTAGCTTCAGGTTGAGCTTCTGCAGCGTCTGCTTCTGCATCAGGGATTATAGTCCCCCGATCGTCTATCTTTTGACCTGCTGCATTACACATGTGACCGTTAGGGTCACGCGGGTCTCCATTCTCATCCATAATCAGTATCAAAGTCGCAGCCATCTGAACTCGTCTGTGTATGTCGATCAATGCGGGTTGGTTAACGTCGATCGGTGCTAAATGGTCAGCGTTGGTCGATGAATGTATGTTGATGTCGATCGATGGATATAGATTGACGTCGGTCGATACTGAGTGATTAATGTCGGTCGAAGGTAGAGTTCAGATGATGGTCGATACGGTCCGTGAAGATGTGTCAGTCGACGCGGTTCTAGTGCTGTCGATCGATGCTTGTCGTCTTTTTCTACGGATTGAGCGTTCAATTTTGTCAAGGTCAAAGGGTGATATAAGTTCTTGTCCTTTGTTTCTTCTGGTGCTTCTTTGCATGTACCTGAACACAAAGGAAAGAGAAATTATTAGTAACTTAAAAATCAGTAACAAACCTAGACTAAATCCTAGAAATTAAATCTAATGGCGATCTATGCTCCCTGGCAACGGCGCCAAATTTGACGTGGTGTGTATTTTGTTCTAGTAGGGTAATAAATATCCTAAACAATCAACTGTCAAATTAACCTTAGTCTTAACACACTCTATAATACTCTTGCCAAAAGAGATCAAATGTAGTACTTAGAGATCGAATCCACAAAGAGCAAAGACACACAATAAATTTCTTATTTCTAAAGACTAAGCTAGTTGAATATATATATTGGTAATGAATAATCAGATTAAGGAAATATTCCTTGTCAAGAAGTAGGATGCAATATGAAAATATGCTACTAATACAAATATATAAATATTGTAGATGTAAATATAAATGTAAATATGCTAGATCTATGATTTCAAGCTTAATGAATTATAATGGATAGGGGCATGAAAATGTAAATATTCTAGAACTCAAATGTTAACTATTCTAACCTTTTTAACTTCAACTCTCGTATGCGAGCAAAAGGAACGACCATCGATCGACGGCTAAGGCTGGTGTCGATCGATGATGAAATCAGAAGAAAGTATAGGGAAGATTTGATAAGTCCACCAGACTTATTAGACGAGCTCTCGCATGTTTCTAACAGCCTAGTTCAACATAATATATTTTGGCACAGAACCTACTCTCGTAGTTGTCCATCATGTCCTATCATAGAGATCCTAGTTAGCTACTTTTGAATGCAAGCATTAAGCACAACTCAATTGATGGATATTAACTTAACCTAACAATCCTATTTTTGGACTAATCCATAATTGCTATCATTCAACCCTAAATCTAATTAGTAACTATTCAAACATGATAGTTATCACATAAATCATAGATGAATAGAATATATATGAAATAAAATATAAAAACCAAAGGAGTTCCAGGAGGACTCTGAAGGAGTCTCTCCTTTCTCTCCTAATACAAAATGAAACTAAAATGCTCTGTAAAACTATTGTCTAACTCTCCTTCTCTCTCTGTCTTTTTCAAGACATAAAATATAAGAACCCTAAGTCTAGGTCAAAATTCGTCCATGGTATTTTCGTCTTTCTAACTTGGGCTTTGATCATCGATCGATGGCAAGTGTGATGCATCGATCGTTCTTGAGCTTCGATCATCAGTTGACGCCAAGTGTGTTCCATCGATCGATGGCTTCGTCGACTCCCTAGATGATCAACTACAAATTCTTCTCTTCTAAGAGCATGTTTATTGAGGGTATCTTAGAGCAGGTCTCTTAGCGAGATTTAAGAGACGGCCTCTTAGCTTTTAACTAAAAAAGTTAAAAGACGTCTATTAAATATCTTATTTAATAGACGTCTCTTAACTTTTTTAGTTAAAAGCTAAGAAGTTGTCTCTTAAATCCCGCTAAGAGACCTGCTCTAAGATACCCTCAATAAACATTCTCTTAAAATGCTCCAAAAGCTCCAAATATCTCATATATCTCCAAAATGTTCATGGACCTTTAAATACTCTAAAACATAGCCTAGACACACATAATAGACTCTAAATAGAGCCTATAACATGGCCTAAAACTGGGGAGGTAGAAGCGAGTTTTATTTCTCCGAAGACTTTTACGGAAGTTATATGGAAGAAGTACAGTAGTGAGTTGCGTATCCGATTTGCTGTGCTTCCTTTTTCCGAAAGTAACCGAGGGTTTCTCCATGGTTTCAAGGAGAGCAATTTCCTGTTGCCCTTTTTGTTTAGATAGAGAAATCGCAAGCTTTTTTTGGTGCTCTTCCCATGGCGAAAGTCGCAACTAGATTTTCGATTTCTTATAACATTGCTTCGTTTGCGTAAGCGTTGGCCATCATAGCAGTCACTGCTGGAGTTTTTTATAATCCTTTGGGAGCTGCAACTTTTTCTGTCATATAACCAGACATCATTTTTATCAAGCGTTATGCGGCCGTGAGTTAGAGTAATCCCCCCCATCCTTCTAGCGTCAAACTATGAGAACCGATATTCACACTGTTGATTTTAGTTAATGGAGGAAGGCAAATAAAACCCTATTTTTTTGAGGTCCGGATTCTCTGCAAGAGATAACGACAAGTAACCAAATAAATGCAGAAAAATACAGAAAGATAACAAAACAAATTAGAAAAAGTAGATCTTTATTTCGAATCCGCGTTAGAGCATTTTGATCATTACAAAGGATTATAAAAGCTTTGGCTGAATGATCTGTCAGCGAGTTTTCTAGTTCTACCCACCTAAAACCCTAAACCTAATTGAGTCGCAGTTCGATAACAAAAGACGAAAAAGATACGAAAAATGTTTTCTTCATTTCGGACGGGAACTTATGAAAGGCTGCCTACGTACCCCTTTTCAAGGATCAAGCCGAATGTAGTTCAATTAAAAAGAATTGAACAAGAGATCGAACTGCTTGTGCGAGTTCGTCTAGTATGAGTGCAATTCATAGAAACAAACATGTCAAAATAATGTCTAAAGTTTCTAAGTGCAGAGAGTTCTAAGAGCTTTGAATATCGTCGGTTGTCCTCCTTGCCTTGGTTCCTCTTATATATACCTCCAAGGTTGTCTGTATTTCCTTTTCTGCCCCTTAGTCGAGTTTATCACTTCGTGGAAATATTCCATTTTTCTTCGATCTTCATGTTTCTCCTTTGAAACTTAACATTTATCTTCTCCTGCGAATAAAGATAAACCGTCATAGTAGTTTGGGCTCATTCTCGACCAAAATTGAAAGTGGTCTTTTGCGTGTTTTACACCTTTTCGTGCCATTTTTCAACTTAAGTGTTTTTATGATTTCTTTGAAAAATTACCTTCGGTTCGATGTCGGTTTTACGAAATAATGCAAACCTATAGTATAGTCGAGATAACTATGGTGTTAAGCTGGCCGTTGTCGTTTTATATGATTGATTATAATTTACATGAGAAAACCTGTCTTCGTTAATTTTATCGTGAAGTTTTAATGGTAACTCCAATCGAGATAAAACAAGGGACAATTCAATCAAGGCCCAAAGTAGAAGCTAAGGGCGAGTTAGACGGGACTGATCCAGGTCGCCTGACGATGAGTCGGAAGTGACTGATCCAACTCACCATCAGGCGAGTTGGATGAGGTAAATCCAACTCACCATCGGGCGAGTAGGACGAGGGAGATCCAACTCGCCTGATGGCTAGTTGGATGAGGTCGATCCAACTCACCATCGGACGAGTTAGACAAGGTCAATCTAATTTTCCTGATGGGGAGTTCAATGAGGTTGATCTAACTCGCTATCGGGCAAGTTGGACAAGGACGATCCAACTCGCCTGATGACAATCATATGAGGTGTATCTAACTCGCCACCAGACGGGTTGGACGAGGTCAATCCAACTCGCCATCGGGCGAGTTGGATGAGGTTGATCCAACTCGCCATCGGGCTAGTTGGACGAGGTCAATCCAACTCGCATGAGGGCATGTTGGACGAGGTCGATCCAGATCGCCTACTGGCAACCTGAGTGAGCTAGCTCATGGTCGCCTGTTAGTGACCTGGGCAAGCTTGCTCATGGTCGCCTGCTGGCGACCTAGGAAAACTGGCCTTTGGTCGCCTGTTGGTGACTTCGGCAAGCTGATGCGGTCTTCTTTTTACTTGGGAGTTGTTTGCTAAGAGATTGAATAATCTTTCCCGAGAATTTGTCGTATAATTCTTTTTTTCTAATTATATGAGGCTTTAATTCTTACATTAATATTTTTTAGAGAAGAAATATTTCTCGGGAGCTTTCAGGCAATTATTCCGTCGTAACCGATTTTGACCCCAACAACAAACAACGCCTTAGTCCAAGTAGACTTTCACTTCATGGATATCCAGATAGATTGTAATTCTTCTCTGCAACTTGGGAGAGCTTTCATGGCCACTGTAGGAGTTGTTTGCAACATGCAGACAAATCAGTTGTGTCTTACACTCATATGATCATGTGAGAGTTGCAAAGGACTAACGGCCTATTTTGTGATTGGAGTGATCCAAGGCTTGTTGCAGGTTGTTTCTGATATTTTAATAATGAGGAAGATGATAGCGATGGAGCATCAATTGATACCCAAGCACCAGCACTGGTCGACACCGAACTGCTAGCATTGGTTGACACCATGGCATCAGCACCGATCGACAGTCCAGAAGACACGAAATTCAAAGCAACTTACATAGCAGATGATCCACAACTTGTCTTTTTTTGCTATTCTGATCTTGGCGCAGAGTATGTAAGTGATGGTGAAACATCGATCTACACTTCAACGTGAAGCATCAATCGACACCCCCAACATATGAAGACTACCAAGAGAGCTTTGCTATTGGTGACATCATTCTTACACCAGATGAATTTGGTGTTATCAGAGACCATCTAGGATGTGCACTAGCATTGGATGGCAGAGTCATCAATGTTTCCAAAGAAGACATAATAGATATTCTGGAGATGTAAATTGGTTCAGGAAATCTATTTGGTCTGCAATAGCAAAAGGGTGTCTTAATTTAGACCACCCAACCCAGCCAGACCTTACACAAACATGAAAGAGCAAGTTCAATAGATGATTGCTGAGGTTACTGCAGCGAAAGAGAGGATGTTTGATGAGTTCTACAAGAAGTTTGATGCAATCTATTTCCCTCTCAACAACAACATTGGATGGTTAAGAAAATGTATTGAAGAACTTGAGCTGAAGGTGGACTACACTTAGAGGATCATTCAGAGAAAACAAGAGTTCAAGCAGAGAAGAGATGAAACAATCAAAAGCTTCATTGCCACTTGGTTTGACATGACCATAGAGGATGTGGATACTTGTTTTCCAACAAGTATTGAACTGACTACATACTAGCTCAACAACCACCAAACGTCAAGCTAAAGACTATAAGCAAACGTTGAGTGTGAGGCAACCCACTATTTAAAAAATTTAAATTTGGTTTTATATTTATTTTCTACTATTTTTTTGTATTTCAAGGATGACGAACTGCATCATCGATCAACGCCTGATAAGCACCGATCGACGGATACAACAAAGCATCGACCGACACTTAATTGTGCCGATCAACACTCAACACATATGCATGTACAATCCGGTTTTCCCAATAAATTTCGATCATGAATTATTTTCTACACCAATCTTCGACTGAATAACACTGGAGACAGTGTTGTTTAAGTCTGAGGAAGGTATTACTAATACCACATTTTCTTTTGATTTTCTTTTGAGTTTTTATTAGTTTTATTCAGTCAATAAAGAGATGATGAACTTTTCAGTTTATATTATTACTCTAACCACTTTCTAGCACCATTCTTTTTAGTTATTGACTGCAGGGTGTACTGAATGGAAACACCAAAATGGAAATGGAGCACTGTTGAATCCGAGTTTGGTTAGATCGACTGAAAGAAACTAAACTCGATTGTGTGTTCTTTTAAAGATATTTTATTGATCAGTATGTGATGACAAACAAGGTTACAAGAGTGATCTTAAGGAAATAAAAAACGTCGGAGCTTTGTAGAAAGCACCGATGAAAATAGAGAGGCTCAATTGATTGCAAAACCCTAAATCTTGTCGTCAGTGCTTCAGTCAGTTTTCGGATCCCTTTCTTCTTCCTCCCTTTTCCCATTTTATAGTCGCTCTCCGTTCTCTTTTGCCCTCGAAATCGTTCGCCCTAGGGGTGCATGCCAAGATTTGCGCCTAATGGGCCTTGGGCTTACGAGGGAAATCTCGCTGGCCGGTCCATCGATTGAGCTAGATAACGAAATCTTGGGCCAGACGCCCGATCAATTTTCTTAAACGGCTGAGACGCCTTGGATGGGCCTGCTGAAGGTGATGGGCCAAGTCTTTTTATTGGATAGGCCTTGTGGGGGAATGTCAAAATTCATCTCTAACAGTAAGCCCCTCCTCCCATCTTACTCGCAGAGGTGGTAGTTCTTTGCAGCGGGGTAGGAAGAATGGGTCTTGAGAATAATGAACTTGGCACTGTCCGATCGATATATTTATGATATAGTTTACTTACCAAAAAATACATTTATGCTTATTGATAACAAATATGTATGAAATGATATAAACTCTACTATGAAGCACCAATGAAAGAAGGAAAAGAGATTACACCAATCCTCACATTGGTCTTACATATGTGAAAGAGAAGAAGCAGAACCACAACTTACATCTTTCCACGTACCAGATTTACAAAGAAAAGGATAGAGGCTATCACCGAAAAACCCGATATGATAGATCTAAGAGAAAGAACAAAAAAGAGGTGAGCAAACACTAGAAATAGGGTTCCTCACACTCACCGGTGACCAGATCTATAAGGAAGACAAGACAAGATCTAGACAAAGAGACAGACCGGCTCGTTGCGATCTTTGACACTTGGCTTTGTCCCCAACAGCGTGAGAAGACTTAGAGGAGATGACATCATGGCTGCTCTTTCCTTTCAGGGAAAACATACTCAAAAGAGAAGAAGAAGAGAAAGAAGAAGAGAAAGAAAAAGAGCTCACCAACTAAATCACTACTCGTGATTTCAACACCTTCATGAAATCATTTTATCCATATTGGTCCACGCGTAATCCATCATTAAATTCTCAACTCCACTCACAGGCGCTGAAACCATGCAACACATTGAAGAACTTCTCTCCATTATGTTGCATTGGCGGCCACAAGACTAAGGCTCAACCTATCTATTATACACCACCCACGCAAGATTTATCCCTATGCAATGTAAACACCTGCATACAAGTCTCAATCATCATATAATTATGTTTTTAGCAACCTATGAGTAGATATAAGTGTTCACATAACACAATAAAATACAATATAATAGGAAACAATATAATATATATAGGTATATTTATATGATATAAATCACTTATCAAAAAAAATACGCGTATTCTTATAGATAACACGTAGATATGAATGATTTACATAGAAATTTCTACTATGAAGCGAAATGAAAGAAGAAACAAGATATCACATCGTCTTCACCTTGACCTTAGATCTGCAACTAGAAAGGAGAAAAGAAGCTGAACTGCAGCTTACAACTTTTCACGAACCAGATCTACCAAGAGAAAGATAGGTGCTATCACCCAAAACCCATCAAAGGACCTACCAACATGAATTAAATTGACAATATTTATATGGCACCTCAGCGAAGCCTAATTATTCTTTCAATAACTCGAGGTAGAGAGCTACAGTTTAAGTGGATAGCAACTAGGCCCTCAAATCAAATGAGTATATTAAATAAAATAAAATTACGTTGTACAAAACAGTTTTAGTTAAGAGCACCTTTAACCCTGCTTTTTAAGGGATTCTTAATAGGTATGGATCCTACAAAAAATTAAAACCCACCTTTTATAACTCTTCTACAAGAAGTGTTTTGGTTGAGTTCTTAAACTGTTCGTGGACCCCATGACATGTAGCGGACCATGATTGGCTATTTTTAAAAAAAATCTGACAAAAGAGAAAAAAGAAGTTAATCCCCCCAAATGGGTTCTTAGGGTTTGATGGAGAATGCTATGTGAGTAATTTATGCAAGTACAGTCATATTTGGCATTGACATCATGCATCAATATACGTCATAATTCTGTCAAATCTGTATAACTTTTCTGACCAATCAAATTATAACATTCTGTTCTAATAAAAACAAATACAAATATATTTTCTGCCACTTAGTAAATTGTATTTATATAAAATTTATAAATTTATATGCTAAATCCGTAAATAGCTATAATATCTAAAATAATTAAATTTTAATATATTTCATATTAGCAGTGATATTCAAATTTGAGAATTTTTTTTTTAAAAATATATTAAAAACTAGGTTAAGATTCACACTTTGCAATGGTTCTGCATTGTGTATAAAAATTATTTTTATTTGTTATTGCTTATTTTACGTTCGTTTATATATTTTAAAATAAGAAAATAAGATATATATTAAATAATTTCGAAACCAGTAACTATTACAATATATAACTAAATTGACACAAACACATAGCTCAAAACAATCACTATTTTTATTTATAATAATTTTATGATAAAATAAATATTTCTGTACTTTTATATGGTATATATTTTTATTTTAGCGATATTTAAATAACTATATATATATATATATATATTTTTTTTTTTTCGCTGTGATCGTCCCAAAGTCTTTTCATTTTGCTGTCCTAGTTAAAACTTTATTTTGGAGATTTAGCATCATAAGAATTTTTATCAGTAAAAACCACAACGAATAAAAGAAATGTATTGGTTTGATTCTGAGTTTGGATGTGTTATTGTGTCGAAGTTGGTAATGCCTAAAATTAACTTGAACAAAAGTAACGTATTCCTCAAAAATAGCAACATTAACTACCAGAACCACAATTATGTTTCTCTCTCTCTCTCTCACCTTTATCTAGGGTATCCTCCCTAAGAAACACATAGAAGATAAACATGAACACAAACCGTCGCAACAGATCCATTTGATACCTTAAATTTCCCTGCTCAAAAGAAAATTTAAACCCATTTGAAACAAGAAGAAAAGCGTGAAATGGCCATAAAAATGGTGATGGCATAGGCAAAAAGAAGAAGGTAGAAGAGGCAAAGGGCATGGAAGACAGTCGTAGAGGATTATCTTCAACACCACAATCACGCAAGATCATGGTGATCGCTGACCCGACCCGTGAATCTGCAGCTGCTCTTCAATACACTCTTTCACACGCCGTGCTCGAGCAGGACGAGCTGATCCTCGTACATGTTGAAAACAATGGTGGCACATGGAAAAACGCTTTCTCAAGTTTCTTGAGATTACCAAGCTCCATTTCCTCCTCGTCCTCTAGCACCAGCGGGTCCTCACCTGGAGCTGCTAATGCTAATGCTAACGCTAACACTGCAATTGCAGCTTCATCTTTGGCATCTGAGATTGGTCAAGGAGAAGGGAATTTCCTTGAACAGATGAAACGGATATGTGAAATCGCTCAGCCGAAGGTGCGTGTGCACACCGAGTGTATTACCATGGAAGGCATCAAAGCTGCATCTATTCTTCTTCATGGAGACAAACTTGGGGTGGATGTTATCATCATTGGCCAACGCAGGACAATCTCAGCCTCCCTTCTAGGGTATGCTCTCTCTCTCTCTCTCTCTCTCTCTCTCTCTCTCTCTCTCTCTCTCTCTCCATTTTAGAAAAATCATGAATTGTGACGTATTTGAGAACATTAACCATAAACCGGCCGCAAGCTTGAGTAAAAATGTCCCGCTGTACACATTTAATTCTAGAAAATAGAAAAGAACTTTTGAAGTTCCGAAGTGAAGATGTCTTTTAAAGGTAGAATGATATGAGGATTGTGTATTGACAGATCTAGGAGGCCTGGAGGGTCTCTAAGAGGACCAAAAGGAGTAGACACTGCAGAATATTTAATCGAAAATAGCAAATGCACCTGTGTTGGCGTACAGAAGAAAGGTCAAAACGGAGGCTATGTCCTAAACACCAAGACCCATAAGAATTTTTGGCTCTTGGCATGATCATGCGCATATTGCGCCTAGTCAGTTTTATAATACTTACATGTAGTTAAAAAGACAAAAAAAATAATATATATATATATATATATATACCAGTCATGTTCACTTGTTTCTTTCATGATCTTCAAATTCTAGCAATGAAGTGTTCTTTTAAAATGCTGTTCCCTCTTCCGCCCACCGAATGTGGGTAAAATTTGTAAATTTTGGAACACATTATCAGTTGACACCAATCTGAATAAACGGATGTAAGAAACTACAGAGTCATGCATGACATGCAGCCATGAGGCTAAGCATAAATATTAGTGCAGATCTCTTAAAACCATTTGCTAAAGTACACTCCAACTCAGTAACTATTGGCCATGCAAAATGACAAACGGAAAGTCATTTCATGGGCATGTTAAATGATATCCGTTAAACAAGTTACTCTTTTTGTGTAAATCTTTTTTTCTAGAGCATCATCAGCTGCTGTTGCAATGCCAGCTTTTGTACGTCAAACAAGCAAAAGTTTTATACGTTCGTCTACTAAGAGCATCTCCAATGTATTACTGCATTTTTTATTCCAAATTGGTGCAACATCAAAATTGAGTTAAGTTTTACTCCAATGTATTACTCCATTTTACACTCCAAAACTATTATTTTTAAATTATTTTATTTTTATTTTACTAATAATTGTAAATAATACCTTATACTTATAAAACTTTACAAACTAACACCAATTATTTATGTTTAAAATATTTTTTTTAATATAAATTATTTTATGTAAAATAATTAAATAATAATTTGTGAAATATACTATTTATTTTATGTTATTGTATCATTTTAAATATTATTTAAATTAAAATAAAAATATTAAAGATTTAAAGGACCATATTATAAATAAAAAAAGTTCAACTCCAAAATGGAGTAATAGATAAGATTACTCCATTTTATGGAGTAACCCTAGCCATTACTCCATTTTGGAGTTGAAAATGAAGTGGGGTTGGAGAAGATTTTACTCCATAATCATGTTTGGAGTTGAAAATGGAGTAGGGTTGGAGATGCCCTAATATATCAAAGAACATTAGTGATTGCAAGACATATAACTTGGAGTTGTCAATAGGCACATATTGTAATAGACAATGAACATTTTTTGACCATGAGAGCGTTTGATAACTCTTCTCACACTGAAAGTATATTTTGATATAAATTCTTAAAGTTGTATAATTCTTTCCAATGAGAAATAGAAATATATTTAGACTGGGAGTTAAAACCCATAATTAATATTTTAGTGAGATATAAGTAAGGTTTAGGGAAACGTTGATAAATGATCCATGTAAGTAGATCTTTAAAATAGATTACACAAATTGGACAAATATTATTGACAATGAAAGTGATGAATACAAAGAACAACACCTAATATAACACAACTCGAACAAACTATTTTTGATCTCAAGTGAGTAAGTGGAAAATGTCTATCAAATAATGGTATTGGTTTTATCTTTTATACTTCTTTGCTTGCTTGAATTATTCTGGGTATCTAGGGCACACATTTTGTGTATTGCTTTAAGAATTTCGGCTTGTTAAAACTGTTTGACCTTGAGGCATGAGGTGACTTGAAAACTATAAAATGACTGTAAATGTATCATATTATAAATCGTATGAATTTTTTAAAATTCATATATTTCAAAATTTTAGTTTGTATTATAGACATATGAACAATTCATACATATGGTTAAGGATTATGATATTTCAAAAATTGACAATATACGTTAACAATACAGTAAAAACTCTACAAACTAATAATGTTAGGAGCTTAATATTTTATTAATTATTAATTTACAAAATTTTCTCTTTTAGATTCATATATTGTAAAATATACTTATGTAAAAAATAAGAAGAATATATGATTTTACTGTATATGTATCAATTAATTTTTTCTAGATATAAATTTTATATTTTTCTTATTCCACTATTTAGTGTATAAAAAATATTATCCCATAAAAATCAATATATTTAGAATTAATAAAAATAAATAAAAATAGCCTATTGTGGATAAAAGACATACTATACAAAGTATTGTTTATATTTAGATACTAATTATTAATTTATGTTTATATTAGACTATATATTTATATAAATGTTTTTAAAAAATATTATCGTATTATCTTATATTATCTTATTGAATTGTGTCATATTTTATATTGGTCCAACTCGGTACTGCCAATATTTATTAATTTATCGAGAATTAATTTATTGAATTTCTACAATACACATATGAACAAATAATACATATAGTTGAAAATTTACAAATTCATACGTGAACAATATAAGATATAGATTTTATATTATGATACAAATAATAATATATATATAAAATAATAGAAGGACTTTGGCCCAAACCCTAATCCTAGTCTAACTAATAAAACCAAAACCAAGCCCTCATAGGTTAACACATTCCTAATCCTAATCTAATTTGGTTTACTACTTAAGATTGTAAACCGAGTCTTGGAAACATTGGGCCAGCCCTTTGTTGGGATCAAAATCGGTAATCTCGAAATTAATGCCCAAAATCGCTATGCTGCTTTCTAGCAAGAAAAAAACCATCCTTCGAGAATTTCTCTCAAGATAATTTCAAAGAAGTTATCGATGAAAGACACTTGAGGAATAAGCTTCAAAGTCGAAAAAGTATACGAGATCACTGACAGAGAAAAACTGTCTCGCCCTATTAGCGAGACCACTTACAAATCCATCTTGCCCTAAGGGAGAGACCAAAAGGCTTTAACCAATCCGTCACGCCCTAAAGGAGAGACCAAATCAAACCAATCCCTCTCGCCCTAAGGGTGAGACGATTCAAACCAATCCGTCTCTCCTTAAGGGCGAGGCTGGACAGAACCTATCCATCTCACCCTAAGGGAGAGACCAGACCAAACCAATTCGTCTCACCCTAAGGGAGAGACCAAATCAAACCAATCCATTTCGCCCTAAGGGCTAGACCGGACCGAACCAATCTGTCTTGCCCTAAGGGCGAAACCAAAATAAAACCAATCCATCTTGCCCTAAGGGCGAGACTGGACCAAACCAATTCATCTCGTCCTAAGGGTGAGACTGGACCAGACCAATCCGTCTCGCCCTAAGGGCGAAACCGAATCGAACCAATCCTCTAGCCCTAAGGGTGAGACCGGACCAAACCAATTCGTCACGAACTTAAGGCAAGACAGATTCAAACCAATCCGTCTCACCCTTAAGACCGGACCAAACCATTATGTCTTGCCCTAAGGGTGAAACCGTATCAAACCAATCCATCTTGCTCTAAGGGGGAGACTGTACCAAACAATTTTGTCTCATCCTAAGGGTGAGACCGATTCGAACCAATCTGTCTCGCCCTAGGGGAGAGACCAGACCGAACCAATCTGTCTCGCCCTAAGGGAAAGACCGAATCAAACCAGTCCATCTCGCCCTAAGGGCGAGGCATAACAAAGCAAATCCATCTTGCCCTAAGGGGGAGACTGAATGGTTCGGCTCATCCATCTCGCCTTAAGGGAGAGACCAAATGTATCAGCTCATCCGTCTCGCCCAAAGGGCGAGACCAACATGCTCCATCATTCATCTTGCCCTAAGGGAGATACCACAACCTTGTCCCAGTCCGTCTCACCATCGTGGCAAGACGACACTGTCTCTGGCCCATCTCAATGTCAAGGTGACTCTAGTCCTATCTCTCCCACATAGTATCTCCTAAAGTTCTCCTTTGAATCTAGATGAAAATATTTCTCTTTTCGTCACAATCAGAGTTTCTGTTAAGATTTTACGAGGAAACAAGCAAGAAGTTGTTTTCTCGTTAAAGCAAATTAAACATCGAGACAATACTAGTTAGCTTGAACACATTCATATCTCCGAATAAACGGACTGGTTTGCATCCGTTCATGGTACCAACGACATAAAAATGTACTAAGACAAATCAACGGTTTTTTCGAGAAAAAATAGTAAAAACGCATTAAACCGTAAAACGGCCCAAGTGGTCTAAACCATGAAACAAACCCACTTATGGTTTAAAACTCGAAAACCGGCCCAAAAGCAATGACGGTTTACTAGAAAATGGAAAGAAGAGATGAATGTCAATTTTCCAAGATAAACATGGATTTTCAGGAAGATAAGGAAAGTTTCCGCGAAGAGATAAACTTGAATCAGGGGCAGAAAAGGAAAACAAGACCGACCTTCATGCATACATAAGGAGAGCCAAGACGAAATGCAAAGGGCCCCCCAAAAATTAGACCTTAGAGAATTTTTGTTAGGTTTAGGAGAACTTATGACTTAAGCGGCTAGACTAGCAAGCTTCACACGTAGAACATTTACTAATTTATCCTCTTGTCCTTCATTGTTAACGAATCTCCGTTCATCTTGTTTTCGGCAATATCATGTAACCTTACTTCATCTTAATCAATAAAACACCACTGTGTAACTTTCACGATATTTTACTATCTTTTTTTTTCTTCGTTTTTGTGTGTTTACGCAGGGAATCTGAATCCTCAAGGAAAACCTAGAATCCTGGCTTTCCTCCAATTACGAAAAATTGATAGTGTGAATTTTGGTTACCACAGTTTGACACTAAAAGGAGGGGGGGGGGTCGGATTCTCTAACTTGAAACCGCTAAACATTTAAGAGGTGATATGTTTAACCAAACATGCAGCAACATCATCTCTTTCAAGGATAGAGACACGGCTGATCAAGCCAATCCTCGCAATGAACTCCTTGTCATCGAGTTGACAATCCAAAATATTGATGTCGCGAGAGTATTAGTCGATACTCGAAGCTTGGCTGATGTCATCTTTAAAAACACCCTGGAGAGAATGGATATCGACCTATCCAAAACCGCGGAAGGTCCAAGCCCGTTAGTAGGACTCTCGGGGGAAGCTACTATGACCCTTGGCTCAGTTAGCCTCACGGTTATAGCTAGGAGTATAACGAAAAGCATGGAGTTTCTGGTCATCGATCGCCCTGCATAATACAATGTGATTATGGGAACTCTGTGGCTGAACTCCATACAAGCCGTTCCATCGATGTATCACCTGTGCCTTAAGTTCCCAACTCCCCTCGGAATCGAAAAAATCTGGGGAGATCATAAAGCATCGAAATTCTGTTTCGCCGCTAAACTAAAACAAAAAAAAATTCAACTGTTGAGAATATTCCAAAAAAAAGAAATCAACTTCTGTCGAAAACGCTTCAGAACAAGGTGAAACTGAAATATTTTGGCAATTACAGAAAACCGAAGCCTAGGAAGAAAAACGTGAACCAACTTGGGAACCTGTTATCTCAGTTTGCCTTGACGAAGAGTTCCCTGAGAGTTGCATTGAAATCGGGCCAATCTCCATGAACCATTGAGAGCAGAGCTGGTAGCCTGCTTGAAAGAGAACTTACACATGTTTGCTTGAGCTGCAGAAGACATGCCAGGTATCGACATCAACATAACATGTCACTAACTCAACGTCGACAAAAATTTTAAACCTATCAAACAAAAGAGGCAAAAGTTAGGACCATAACGCGCCACCGCAGTCAACGACAAATTTGAGAAACTTCTCAAAGTCGGATCGATAATGGAGGTCAGATACCCAGACTAGGTCACCAACCCCGTTGTAGTAAAAAAAAGAGAGATAGCGAGTCTGCATCGATTTCACTGACCTCAATAAGGTGTGCCCGAAAGACAGCTTCCCATTGCCACACATCGACCCCTTGGTAGAAGCCACAGTGGGGAATAACCTTATGTCCTTTAAGGACACTTTTTTGGAGTACAATTCGATCATGATAAACCATGACGATCGTGAAAAACGGCATTCATCACGGACCAAGGCACATATTGCTGCAAAGTAATACCGTTCGTCAATCGTATGTTTTCCGAGCAGCTCGGAAAACTATGGAGGTATACATTGATGATATGCTCGTAAATCCCTCAAAAAGAAAGATCATAACGCCTATATGCGAGAATGCTTTGAGAGGCTAAACTTGCATAACATGAAACTGAACCCGACCAAATGCAGATTTGTTGTGGCGTCAAGAGAATTCCTTGAATACCTCATCATGTATCGAGGGATCAAAGCCAACCCAAACAGATCAATGCGCTAATCGAGATGGCTTCCCCCAAAACCAAACAAGAAGTGCAAATATTAACCGGGAGAGTGGCAGCGCTCAATCGCTTTATCTCACGATCAACAGACAAATGCCTACCTTTCTACGACATTTTGTGAGGGAACAATAAGTTTGAGTTGTCCGAAAAATGCGAAGAAGCTTTCCAACAATGGCCGTAAGCTTTCTCGCAAAACCCATTGAGGGAGAATAGATGTGTAACGACCCACTTCCTAGGGCCCAGCAAGGCCCGTTTGTCAACCCTGAAACCCCATGTATTTTCTTTAAATACCTGTCTCTGCAGATTATTTTATTTAGAAAATTCAAAGCGTCGAACCTCTGCTGAAATTGAGCTATCGGAGAGATCTGAGAACGTACCGTCGCTGCCATCAGGTCTAGAGTCGAGATCGGACACCCAACCACCGTCTCACGCCCAAGGTAACTACCGGAACTACCTTTTCCGATTGATTAAGTTTCGGGCATTTAGTAAATCGATCGTATCTCTCTAACCGTGTGCTATCTCGCAAATCCAAGGCCACCATCGTGTTCGTGACATCGAGAGGAGTCCGGAGCAGGAAGCGCAGCCGCAGACCCCCGTCCATGCGCCCGCAGCCGCAGACCGCCATCCACGCGCCCGCACGCGACGCCGGGAGTCCGCTGCGTCCCGCGCGTGAAACTCACGCGCCGTCGCATGTCAAAGGACAGGCCGCGCGTGACCTACACGCGCCACCGTTGCCGATCTCTGTCCGCTGGAGCCTCCGTCTCCGACCACTGTCCGTTTGCCGCCGGGAAGCCGCCGCTGTGTCGCCGCCGTGCCTCTTTCACCGCCGGTAACTTTCCGGTAAGGTCCGCCGCCGCCCTTGCCGTTGCCGGCGACCGGCCGCCCTTGCCGTCGCCGGCGACCGGCCGTCGGGGACTCACCGGTGACTCGGTGACTCGACCGAGTCAACTCGGCGAGTCAACTCGGCGAGTCAACCCGGTTGACCAGTCAGACAGTCCGGTTTGCAATTGATTTCGGTTTGATTTGATTTCTTGTTAGGTGTAAACCGATTTGCAATTGATTTTATTTCTGGTTAGGAGTAAACCGATTTGCAATTGATTTGATTCTGGTTTAATTGAAATCAAATTGGTTAAGGGCAATTGGGCTGGTTAGGTTAATTGGGCTGGTTTGGTTTGGGTCGTGGGTCGGGTCGCGGGTTGGGTCGCGGGCCGGATAGGGTCACAGGCCGGGTCCCGAGTCGGGTCGGGTCACGGGTCGGGTCGCCGGGTCGGGTCGGGTCTGGTTGACTGGGTTGACTGGGTTGACCGGTGACCATTGACCATTGACCGTTGACTTTCTGTTGACTTTGACCAAACTGCCCTTTTCCGTTTTTGACCGTTCGAAGGGCATTCTGACTCGATTTTTTGTCCTGATTTCAGATTTGGAGTCTGTTTGAGCATTTGGAGTTCATAGCTACCACTTCTCCAAGTTGCTTAGGTGAGAGTTATTCCATTAAATCCCGAACTAATTTAGTACTGCTATTATGAAAAGTTTAGTTTCGAAACATGATCCGTATCTGTGAATTGAGTCTGCTTGCGAGTCTTGTTAGTTATTTTATTGATTGTTAAACCGAAAATAGGATAAAAGAGGATTCAACTATTGTGTGAATTATTTGATGCTGAGCACTGTTATATATATGTATATATACATAGTTATATAGTAGGGACTATATGCGAGGGCGGGGGCTCAGAGATGTCTGAGCTAGCGATGCAGCAGGTTTTGAGGGCGGGGGTACAAAGACGTCTGTACTATCGACGCAGCGGGTTTTGAGGGCAGGGGTACAGAGACGTTTGTACTATCGACGCAGCGGGTTTTGAGGGCGGGGGTACAAAGAGGTTTGTACTATCGACGCAGCGTGTGGTTGAGGGCGGGGGTACAAAGACATACTGTACTATCGACGCAGCGGGTATATGTATATATCCTTATGAGGAAATGTGCGGTGCATAGATAGCTGTGTACTATGAGCGCATGGGTGTTAGTTGGATTAAATGTATGTTGATTGTTCTTTGTGGTGTAGACACCGTGCTTGTTTCATGCTAGAGCTAGGCTTACATAGTCGTAGTGCTATGTACTAAGTCAGTGGTTTGCGGTTTAGCATCCCATACCTCACTGAGTGACTCCCCTGTTACTCACCCCTTATTCTTTCCCCTTTCAGGTGAGACCGACGAGCAGGAGTGATTGCTATCGGATTGGTGCTTTTGGGAATTTTATTTCATTTCCTTTGAGACTTCCGGTTTTATGTTTTTATCGGATTTATTTCATTTACGAGATTTATGGCTATTTATGGGAATTATGGTGTTTGGAGATGATTTATGAGAATTAATAAATGGAGATTTCAGAGTTATTATTTATTATGTTATTTTGGAAAATACGGGTGTTACAATTTGGTATCAGAGCGGGGTTCCGTCCCGGTTCTGACCTGGGATGGCGATTTGTGGGACTTGTTTTACTCGGTTTTATTCTTTTCTAAAAATATTTCTGGGAAGTTGGGAATTTTTGAAAATAAAAATAAATAACACATTTCTGTTCGGTATATTTCTAAAAGTGTTGGTACGCAGTTACTTCAGAAGTTAACCATCTTGGTTTTTCCTCTTTCAGATGCCACCACGCAGGAGAGTTGGTCGTCCTCAGACCGCCAGAGTTGCTAGCGAGGCAGGTGATGATCATGCACCAGCTGAGGGGTCGCAGCACACAGCCCCACTGGTTGACCAAGATGCCTTGAGGCAGATGGTTCAGGATGCAGCTAGACAGGCCGCTCAGGAGGCTGTTCAGCAGATTATCCAGGAGGCAGCTAGGCAAGCCGCTCAGGAGGCTGCTCGAGTAGTTGCTCAGGAGGTTGCTAGACAGATGGCTGCAGTTCAGCAGGGTCAGCAGGGCCAGCAGGCTCCACAGGGCCCGCAGATTCAGGTGCAGCAGGGCCCTCAGATTCATGTGCAGAAGGCTCCGCCTGTTCAGGTTTAGGGAGACCAGCAGATTCCTGGTCAGCATCCACCCGCGCAGTAGGTTCCAGGGACTTTTCAGGTTCCACCACCACAACCCCCTCTTTCCAGTGCAGGTTCCAGAGTATGATGAGACACTTATCAGGATGATGGGACAGATGAAATATGTTGATTTGGAGCATTTGGTAGTACAGTGGATCCTACTGTGGCTCATGATTGGAGGCATAGGTTGGATAAGTGTTTGAACACTATCATGTGTCCAGGGAGGCTCATGCGTAATATCGCGGAGTTATATTTGCATGGTGATGCATCTGCATGGTGGGATGGAGTGCGATTGATGCATCCTGGCCATTTGACATATGAAGATTTTCTTGTTGCCTTCAACAAGAAGTACTTCCCAGGGAAGCTCTGCATCAGAAGAAGAATGCTTTCGAGCATTTGAGGCAAGGGACTAGGACTGTCAGGGAGTATGAGCAGGAGTTCAGTAGACTTCGCATGTTTGTTGGTAATCATTTGGATGAGGAGGAATTGATCAGGAGGTTCTTAGATGGGATGCGAGTCGATCTTCGAGGTAGATGCAGTGTGGTGACTTACACCAGTTTGGAAGACCTGATAGAGAATGATGTGGTCCAGGAGTCTTGTATGGCGGAGGAGCGGAAACTCCTCAAGGCAGTTCAGCCTAAGACTGAGAGGACTTCATAACCACATAAGAGGACTTGGAACCAGTCAAACGTCAAGTGCTATAATTGTGGGAGGATGGGACATCTGGGTAGGAGTTGTCGGAGTAGACCATCAGGTGCACAGGGTGCAGCATCAGCAGCGCAGGCGGCACCAGCAGCACATACAGCACAAGCAACGCATGCAGCGGTTGCACCAGGTGCTTGTTTCACTTGTGGCCAATATGGTCACATTTCCAAGTTTTGCCCGACAAAGGGGCCTGCGGCTAAGCGCCAAGCCATTGCTCCATGGGTGTATGCTTTAGGCGAGGCCAATGGAGCTGAGCCGATAGCTGGTACGTATCTTTATCGTACTCATTTTCTTTTGGATATATATATAAATTGCTTGGTGATTAGTATGTGTAGTTAGAGAAAATGTGTATGTGTAGGATCGGTTTTTGTTGGAGGTGAGGCAGCTCACACTCTTTTTTACACGGGAGCTTCCCACAGCTTCGTGAGCCCGCGTTTGGTCAAAACTTGGTCTTTTCAGGGTGTTTTCGAGCCTAAGACTAAGCAGATTCAGACAGCTGGGATAGAGAAATTGGGAGCCATTGGCGTCCATCGAGATGTACCAGTTATACTTGGAGGAGCTGATTTTCTGGGAGACTTAGCAGAGATGGAGATGAATCACTATGACGTTATACTTGGAATGGACTGGTTGTCACGACATCGAGTGGTGTTAGATTGTCCGAGGGCAAGAGTTCATATCCCTAGAGCTGATGGAAAGATTACGTTTCAGGGTATCCAGACTCATCGAGGAGTTTCTATCATATCCATGTTGCATGCTGAGGAGTTACTGGAGAGAGGAGCAGAAGAATTTTTGGCCACTATTTCGATGGCTAGAGATGATGGACGACATGAGATGTAGGATGTTCCAGTAGTGGCAGAGTTTGAGGATGTCTTCGAGGCCTTAAAGGGGCCACTACCAGCTAGAGCAGAGGTTTTAACTATTGAGTTGGAACCAGGGACAACACCGGTTTCACGAGCTCCATACCGCTTGGCACCAGCAGAAATGGCCGAGCTGAAAAAGCAGTTGGAGGAACTATTGGATAAGGGTTTTATCAGGCCGAGTACTTCACCTTGGGGAGCACCGGTACTGTTTGTAAAGAAGAAAGATGGAAGTTTCAGGCTTTGTATCGATTACAGAGGCTTGAATAAGGTGACCATAAAAAATAAGTATCCGCTGCCGCGTATCGATGAGTTGTTGGATCAGTTGCAGGGGGCTTCATGGTTTTCTAAGATTGACTTGGCATCAGGGTACCACCAGATTGCGATAGCAGATGAGGATGTGCGGAAGACAGCTTTTCGTACACGCTATGGTCATTATGAGTTTGTGGTAATGCCATTTGGGTTGACGAATGCACCTGCAGCTTTTATGAAGATGATGAATGATGTGTTTCGCGAGTATTTGGATGAGTGTGTGATCGTCTTCATTGATGATATCTTGATTTATTCTCGAAACAGAGAGGAGCATGCAGAGCATTTGCGGATCGTGTTGGGTAAGCTTAGAGAGCATCAGTTGTTTGCTAAGCTGAGTAAGTGTAGCTTCTGGCAGCGAAAGATTGGATTTCTGGGTCATGTGGTTTCCGAAGCAGGAGTTGCGGTGTATCCAGAAAAGATTACTGCAATTTCAGAGTGGTCGACACCTAAGAGTGCTACAGAGATTCAAAGTTTTATGGGATTGGCAGGATATTACAAAAAAAAATTTAAGGGGTTTGCCAGTATCGCAAAACCAATGACAAGACTAACAGGCAAAGACGTCAAGTTTGATTGGAAATACGCTTGTTCGGAAAGTTTTGCTGAGCTGAAGCGGCAGTTGACGAAGACACCAGTTCTGGTACTACCTAGGCCGGGTATATCATATGAGGTTTTCACAGATGCATCAAGTACCGGTTTGGGGTGCGTATTGATGCAGGAGGGTCATGTGATTGAATATGCATCACACCAGTTGAGGCCTCACGAGGTCAACTACCCTACTCACGACTTAGAGTTAGCAGTAGTGGTGTTTGCACTAAAGATCTGGAGGTCATATTTGTATGGGGAGAAGGTGCAGATTCTCACAGACCACTAGAGCTTGAAGTATATATTTACTCAAGCGGACCTAAATCTGAGACAACGTAGATGGATGGAGTTGCTAGCAGATTATGATTTGGATATTACTTACCATCCAGGTAAGGCCAATCATGTAACAAATGCCTTGAGTAAGCGTAGAAGTGACGTTTCAGGAACCAAAGAGGTTCAAGAGCTTACAGGTACACTTGTTAGCCTCAGATTGTGTGCAGTTACTGTGGAGGGAGAGACAGCTGGTCTTGAGGCTTTGGAGCAGGCTGATATACTATGGAGGATACGTGAAGCTCAGGGTAATGATAAAACTTTATGTAAGCAGATCGAGATAGAGAGTATTGGGTATCATACGGCTGGGAATGGAATGTACATGTACCGGAAACGAGTTTCTGTGCCAGATGATGGACTGCTACGAAAGGAGATTTTGCAGCAAGCACACCACTCGCGTCTTTCGATTCATCCGGGCAACACCAAGATGTACATGGATTTGAAGCGTTATTATCATTGGCCTGGCATGAAGAAAGATGTTGCCACATTTGTATCGCAGTGTCAGACATATCAGATGGTTTATGCTGAGCATCAGTGTGATAACCCGCCCTTCGGAATAAAATGGTCAAATCGCGGGCGATACGAATCAACCGAGAAGTTTCGAAGTACGATGTGGTCAAGGAATGGATCGTGAGTGAACCATGAGTCAAAGTAAGCTGCTCTACCATTATCAGAAGTGTCTCAGATTGATCAGTCGAAGATTTTGGAAGCATCACATTTCTGGAAGCACGACGGTTTAGAAGCTCGACGTTTCAGAAACCCGACATTTCTTAGCCACTAAGTTTTCCGCGAAACTTTATATCTATCACCAGAATGTTATTTCAGAGACATTATAAGTTGGAAGCAGGACGGGAGTAAGCAGGACGGGAAGCAAGCACGACGGGAAAACCCGAAGTTGGACGAAAACCGTAATTTCTGTTTTACGAAATTTCTGGAGGAAGCTGGAGGCTCGGGAAATATTTATAGAGGATCTCAGTATTCGTCTGGAGTTTATTATAAATATTCAGAGAATTAGAATGGGAGCAGAAAAATATTCGAGATTGATCGCGAGACGAAAATTCACCAGAAAGGCCGAAAGCGCGCAAATCGACCGAGAAGCTCGAGGTGGCTTGATCTAAGGGATAAGAACGTGGTGTCAACCATCCAAACTTCTGAGTGTCAACACAAGGAGGAGGTGTAGGCGTGCATGAGTCAGTTCCATGCATCTTGACACCCGAAGCACAAAGTGTCGCGATATCTGCAACCAGCGCATGCGTATCGACACACAGGGAGCGGTGTGTCGCGACGCATGCACTCTATCCATGCTGATGGACATCTGGTCGTCCAGGCAGGAGAAGAGATGTCACTTTGCATGAGCTTGGTCCATGCTGAGTGCCATGTGGAGCACGAGGTGCCGCGACGCATGCGTCCGGAGCCATGCGAAGCGACACACGCGCTGCTACCAACCTAAACCTGATTCGCTGCTGTACACTATATAAAGACCACGACCCCTTCTCATTTCATTCATCCAGACCTTTCAAAAACAAGTTAAAACGTGGTTAGAGAGAGAGAGAGAGAGAGAGAGAGAGAGAGAGAGAGAGAGAGAGAGAGAGAGAGAGAGAGAGAGAGAAAGTAGAAAAAGAAAGCAAGAGGTTCCGATCTTTTTTGAGAGTTTTAGAGAGTTTTCGAGATCAGTTTCTCTACTGATTTTGAGTGAGTGTCCGAGGAAGGTTCTGTCCATATCAGTTCGTCCAAGGGAGTTATTTTCTTTCATGATCAAGTGGAGGTTCTGTCCAAGATCAGTTTAGTTCCATGGGTTCAGATCAGTCGAAGTTCTGAAGATCGATACTCCACCGGAGGTCCGAAGAACTGTCCAGAAGCTAATGAAGGTTCTGTTCGAGTTGAATTCAGTCCAGACCAGTATCAGGGGAGGTTCTGTCCAAGTCAAGATCAGTCCAGTCCAGTACATTCAAGTCGTCCATTGGGTTTTGGCTAAGTCCTATCCGATCAACCAGCTGCTTATCGGCAAAGAACACTGTGAGTTGGTTTGTTTGAATTCCACTTGGAATTTAGGGTAGTTCTGTGAGTTGGTTTGTTTGAGTTCCACTTGGAACTTAGGTTAGATCGAGTCTGCATATAGATTATAGATTAGAATGATAACGCTATTGCATGGTAGAGAACTTAGGGTTATTTTATTTATGAATGAGACTCACCTTAGCACGGGCTAAGTTGAGATGAAACGGAATTAAGACTGAGTTAATAACCTGATTAGGACTAGGCTAGGATGCATCATGTTTTATATTCTTGCGTGTTGATTTGATTCAGTGCAGGTTCCCATTATCTTTAAAGATTGTTTCATAGCATGAGGCTGAACTATCTTGGTAATGGTTTGATTGAGTTGATTGCTTGTTGATTTATTAATTGTGTTGTTTAGTTGATTAGAGTACTAAGGGTTTTAGGCCATATAGGCCGGACTACTAATACTAGTGGTTAGTGTTGTAGAGTAAAGAGTCTTGTTAGGAGTCTAGAACCTTTTCTTTAAGTTAGGTTATAGATTGAGTTTGTGTTGTGTGAGTGAGGCCGACAGTATGTGCGTAACCCGCCCATACTAGGCTTGTTTAGGGGTGATTAGTGTTTCCTCATCCTCGTACCCAGCGGGTTCAAGGAAACCCCTTATTCGCTGGATCGGGAAGACTCAGAGGAACGAAGTCATGACTTATGGCTGAGTATTACACGACGGTGTAATGTGGCAGTGACCCGAAGGACTGTGGGCTGTCGCGCGGTGACCCGAAAGACTGTGGGCCGCGGTCGGTTGAAAGTTCCTTCTCCTAGCCTTTGTGGTAAGGAGCTAGGATGTTGCCGATAGAGAGAGGATGAACACGAAGTCACCATACCCCGGGTTAGAGTGTTGTGTTAGAGTGTCGTGTATAGTTAGATCGAGTCATAGTTAGATAGCATCTTGTTTTGAGGTTGTGGTTGATTGATTTGCTTGCAGGTTTCTACCATTGAGATCTAATTCCGGGTTTGGTACCGGATTAGGCTTGGTGTCTATTTGACTATTGTTGATTGGTTGTTGAGTTGTTTACATGCAGGATCCCGTTACTTGAAGTTAGATTATGGCAGGAAGCCGAGTCTAACTTAGTAACGGTTTGTTTAGCCTTAGCTCTGATTGCTTGCTTAGGATAGATTGATTGTTATTTTGGGTTGTCTGGGTTAGTTACTAGGTTGCGGGTAGAGGCCGCCAGCTCACTGAGTAACATTAGGTTACTCATCCAACTCCGTTGTCCATTTTGTAGGTGGCTTTAGGTAAGGATGATCGGATAGCTTGGTGCTGGACGTTAGAACCGCCGGAGTAGATTTTCATGCCTTTTGTAAACGGTATTTTGATAGTTGATGTGTTGACTCGATTTTGGCGTTAGGCCGGGACCGGTCTCAATTTATATTTATGTATGGATATTTCTTCAATCAATAAAGCAATTGTTTTATATGCGCATCATTAGTACTCTGATATTTGACTAGTCCGGTCTAACACAACGTTAGGTCGTCGTACGGGTTGAAAAGCCTTAGGCCACGATCTAACGTACAATGTTAACTCTTGGTACGGGTTGCAAAGCCTTACGCCTTGAGCTAGCGGGGCGAGTTAGTGGATGAACTGGTCTAAGTTGCGGAGTAAATTCTGTGACTCTGTCCGGATCGTTCCTAACCCGTCACGTAGCGCTTCCGGACCATGGTGTTGGGTTGGACGGTCAGTCATGTTCTTGTTTGATTGTTGGCTGGCCGGTTGGCCTTTCATATCCAACCCTCGGTGTTGGTTGGTTTGTCAGTCATGTTCTTGTTTGATTGTTGGCCGGTGGATCGACCTATGTCTAGGACGGTTTGGGGGTGTTACAGAGGTGGTATCAGAGCATGGTTTCGTCCATGCTTTCGGAACTCATGATTTAATCGGTTTTCATTTTTTTATCGAGTCAAAATGAGTCACAAAAGGCATTAGGGAATCCGGTCACGTCCAGCGGTAAGATTTGTGGTTTTAGGATTAGATAGCGGAGTCTAGAATTGTTAGGTTGCTTAGATAGAATTGTTAGGTTGTTGGTTAGCATTGCTAGTTTTTTGGTTAGCATTGCGGTTTGATTGCTTGTTAGTGTTTGTTGGGTTAGTTGTTAACTAACTTGCATGTGAAGTGTTCTTTTGAGTTGCAGCTTGTGTGTTCGTTGATCGGAACTTTAAGGAATGGAAACCTTAAAGTGAAAAGAGTTCAAGGCCAAAAACCCAAAGCCTAAGAGAAAGAGATTCAGAGGGACTGGACAGTGGTATGGACTGGACAAGTGGAAACAAGACTTTGTTGGGAAAGGACTTCATCAGTTCTGGGAAAAGAAAGAGTTTGAGTAATTAGAAGCAAGGATGGTCAGCGTTATGGGAGAGCAAATGCAAGAATACGATTCAGTATTCATCAAGTGAAGAGTTATGTAGCGACTTTGAGAAGGAGACTCATGGGAGAGCAGGAGACACAATGAAGCAATATGAAGATAAATTCAGCATGAGAGTGAAGCGATATGGAGATGAGTTCAATATGAGAGGAGCATGAGAAATCAAGAAGTGAAGAAAGGAGATGATTCAACACTAAGGGAATGTTATGGGATGTATCAAGGCAGAGTGAGTTCAAAATCAGAAGTCTGGGTGGAGACCAAAGAAACCGAAAGGAAGAAATCAAGGGCAAACCGTAAAGAAGCACATAAAGTGATCAAGACCGTGAGACAAAGAGATCCAAGGAGAAATTCTCATCAAGTGGGGAGAGTGTCGTGAAGATGAGCATTTGGACACCTAAGAATTCGATGATGAATTCTATTAAGGGGGGGGGGGAGAATGTGATAACCCGCCCTTCGGGATAAAATGGTCAAATCGCGGGCGATACGAATCAACCGAGAAGTTTCGAAGTACGATGTGGTCAAGGAATGGATCGTGAGTGAACCATGAGTCAAAGTAAGCTGCTCTGCCATTATCAGAAGTGTCTCAGATTGATCAGTCAAAGATTTTGGAAGCATCACATTTCTGGAAGCACGACGGGATTGATCGCGGGACGAAAATTCACCAGAAGGGCCGAAATCGCGCAAATCGACCGAGAAGCTCGAGGTGGCTTGATCTAAGGGATAAGAACGTGGTGTCAACCATCCAAACTTCTGAGTGTCAACAAAAGTAGGAGGTGTAGGCGTGCATGAGTCAGTTCCATGCACCTTGACACCCGAAGCACGAAGTGTCGTGCTATCTGCAACCAGCGCATGCGTATCGACACACAGGGAGCGGTGTGTCGCGATGCATGCACTCTATCCATGCTGATGGACATCTGGTCGTCCAGGCAGGAGAAGAGATGTCACTTTGCATGAACTTGGTCCATGCTGACTGCCATGTGGAGCACGAGGTGCCGCGACGCATGCGTCCGGAGCCATGCGAAGCGACACACGCGCTGCCACCAACCTAAACCTGATTCGCTGCTGTACACTATATAAAGACCACGAACCCTTCTCATTTCATTCATCCAGACCTTTAAAAAACAAGTTAAAACGTGGTTAGAGAGAGAGAGAGAGAGAGAGAGAGAGAGAGAGAGAGAGAGAGAGAGAGAGAGAGAAAGTAGAAAAAGAAAGCAAGAGGTTCCGATCTTTTTCGAGAGTTTTAGAGAGTTTTCAAGATCAGTTTCTCTACTGATTTTGAGTGAGTGTCCGAGGAAGGTTCTGTCCATATCAGGTCGTCCAAGGGAGTTATTTTCTTTCATAATCAAGTGGAGGTTCTGTCCAAGATCAGTTTAGTTCCATGGGTTTAGATCAGTCGAAGTTCTGAAGATCGATACTCCACCGGAAGTCCGAAGAACTGTCCAGAAGCTAATGAAGGTTCTGTTCGAGTTGAATTCAGTCCAGACCAGTATCAGGGGAGGTTCTGTCCAAGTCAAGATCAGTCCAGTCCAGTACATTCAAGTCGTCCATTGGGTTTTGGCTAAGTCCTCTCCGATCAACCAGCTGCTTATCGGCTAAGAACACTGTGAGTTGGTTTGTTTGAATTCCACTTGGAATTTAGGGTAGTTCTGTGAGTTGGTTTGTTTGAGTTCCACTTGGAACTTAGGTTAGATCGAGTCTGCATATAGATTATAGATTAGAATGATAACACTATTGCATGGTAGAGAACTTAGGGTTATTTTATTTATGAATGGGACTCATCTTAGCACGGGCTAAGTTGAGATGAAACAGAATTAAGACTGAGTTAATAACCTGATTAGGACTAGGCTAGGATGCATCATGTTTTATATTCTTGCGTGTTGATTTGATTCAGTGCAGGTTCCCATTATCTTTAAAGATAGTTTCATAGCAGGAGGCTGAACTATCTGGGTAATGGTTTGATTGAGTTGATTGCTTGTTGATTTATTAATTGTGTTGTTTAGTTGATTAGAGTACTAAGGGTTTTAGGCCATATAGGCCGGACTACTGGTACTAGTGGTTAGTGTTGTAGAGTAAAGAGTCTTGTTAGGAGTCTAGAACCTTTTCTTTAAGTTAGGTTATAGATTGTTTGTGTTGTGTGAGTGAGGCCGACAGTATGTGTGTAACCCGCCCATACTAGGCTTGTTTAGGGGTGATTAGTGTTTCCTCATCCTCATACCCAGCGGGTTCAAGGAAACCCCTTATTCGCTGGATCGGGAAGACTCAGAGGAACGAGGTCATGGCTTATGGCTGAGTATTACACGACGGTGTAATGTGGCAGTGACCCGAAGGACTGTGGGCTGTCGCGCGGTGACCCGAAAGACTGTGGGCCGCGGTCGGTTGAAAGTTCCTTCTCCTAGCCTTTCTGGTAAGGAGTTAGGATGTTGCCCATAGAGAGAGGATGAACACGAAGTCACCATACCCCGGGTTAGAGTGTTGTGTATAGTTAGATCGAGTCATAGTTAGATAGCATCTTGTTTTGTGGTTGTGGTTGATTGATTTGCTTGCAGGTTTCTACCATTGAGATCTAATTCCGGGTTTGGTACCGGATTAGGCTTGGTGTCTATTTGACTATTGTTGATTGGTTGTTGAGTTGTTTACATGCAGTTCCCGTTACTTGAAGTTAGATTATGGTAGGAGGCCGAGTCTAACTTAGTAACGGTTTGTTTAGCCTTAGCTTTGATTGCTTGCTTAGGATAGATTGATTGTTATTTTGGGTTGTTTGGGTTAGTTACTAGGTTGCGGGTAGAGGCCGCCAGCTCACTGAGTAACATTAGGTTACTCATCCAACTCCGTTGTCCATTTTGTAGGTGGCTTTAGGTAAGGATGATCGGATAGCTTGGTGCTGGACGTTAGAACTGCCGGAGTAGATTTTCATGCCTTTTGTAAACGGTATTTTGATAGTTGATTTGTTGACTCAATTTTGGCGTTAGGACGGGACCGGTCTCGATTTATATCTATGTATGGATATTTGTTTAATCAATAAAGAAATTGTTTTATATGCGCATCATGAGTACTATGATATTTGATTAGTCCGGTCTAACACAACGTTAGGTCATCTTACGGGTTGAAAAGCCTTAGGCCACGATCAAACGGACAACGTTAACTCTTGGTACGGGTTGCAAAGCCTTACGCCTTGAGCTAGCGGGACGAGTTAGTGGATGAACTGGTCTAAGTTGCAGAGTAAATTCTGTGACTCTGTCCGGATCGTTCCTAACCCGTCACGTAGCGCTTCCGGACCATGGTGTTGGGTTGGACGGTCAGTCATGTTCTTGTTTGATTGTTGGCTGGCCGGTTGGCCTTTCATCTCCAACCCTCGGTGTTGGTTGGTTCGTCGGTCATGTTCTTGTTTGATTGTTGGCCGGTGGATCGACCTATGTCTAGGACGGTTCGGGGGTGTTACAATCAGGTACCTAGCGGGTTATTAAAAAATTTGCCAGAGTGGAAATGGGATATGATCACTATGGATTTTGTGACTGGATTACCAACCACTTCAAGTGGAAAGAACGCAATTTGGGTGATTGTGGATAGGCTCACCAAGTCAGCTCATTTTCTTGCAATCAAGAAAACAGACAATGCTGAACAGTTGGCACAGATTTATATCAGTGAGATCGTAAGGTTACATGGAGTTCCTGTCAGCATTGTATCAGATCGGGATACGAAGTTCTCATCAGAATTTTGGGGATCTCTTCAGAAGGCTCTTGGGACAAAGGTCCATATGAGTACTGCTTATCATCCGCAGACAGATGGACAGTCAGAGAGGACTATTCAGACCTTAGAGGATATGCTCAGGGCTTGTGTCATGGATTGGGAAGGAGGCTGGAGTAAGTATTTACCTCTAGCAGAGTTTGCCTACAATAACAGCTATCATTCAAGCATTGGGATGGCACCTTATGAGGCGCTTTATGGTAGGCCTTGTCGCACACCACTTTGTTGGACAGAAGTGGGTGAGCGAAGTGTCATAGAACCAGCAATGGTTCAAGAGACCGTAGAGCAGGTAGAGATGCTCAAAACTCGTCTCAAGGAAGCCCATGACCGTCAAAAGAGTTATGCAGATAAGCGTCGGAAGGATTTGGAGTTTCAGGTGGCAGACTTAGTATACCTGAAGATGAGATCATTTCAGGGAGGATCTAAGACTCGGAAGCTAAAGAAGCTTAAACCGAGGTATATGGGACCTTATCCTATTGTGGAGCGAATTGGAGCAGTTGCTTATAGACTGAAGTTATCAGCGGACTTGTCAAACTTCCATAGCGTGTTCCATGTATCAGTTTTGAGGAAGGTTGTGAGAGAGCCAGAGCTCATTTTGCAGCAGCCACCAATTGATCTTGGTAAAAATTTATCTGCACCCTGTCTACCAGTTGAGATTGTAGAGCGGCAAGTGAAAGAAGTTCAGGGTGTGATGACCAGTTTGGTTAGAGTGCGTTGGGAGAGAGACGGGATCCAGGAGGACACCTGGGAGATTGAGACTCATATGAGGATTGACTATCCAGGGCTGTTTCAGGAGGATATTGGACAGTCGGTACAGGAGCCAAATTCGAGGTCGAATTCTTCATTAGTGGGGGAGAATTGTAACGACCCACTTCCCAGGGACCAGCAAGGCCCGTTTGTCAACCCTGAACCGTAGGTATTTTCTTTAAATACCTGTCTCTGTAGATTATTTTATTTAGAAAATTCTAAGCGTCGAACCTCTGCAGAAATTGAGCCGTCGGAGAGATCTGAGAACGTACCGTCGCCGCCATCAGGTCTAGAGTCAAGATCGGACACCCAACCACCGTCTCACGCCCAAGGTAACTACCGGAACCACTTTTTCCGATTGATTAAGTTTCGGGCGTTTTGTAAATCAATCGTATCTTTCTAACCGTGTGGTTTCTCGCAATTCCAAGGCCACCATCGTGTTCGTGACGTCGAGAGGAGTCCGGAGCAGGAAGCACAGCCGCAGACCGCCGTCCACGCGCCGTCGCACGTCAGAGGAGAGACCGCGCGTGACTGATCGCCGTCCGCCGGAGCCTCCGTCTCCGACCACTGTCTGTTCACCACCGGGAAGCCGCCGCCGTGTCACCGCTGCGTCTCCGTCGCCGCCGGTAACTTTTCGGTAAGGTCCGCCGCCGCCCTTGCCGCCGCCGGTGACTCGGTGACTCGACCGAGTCAACTCGGCGAGTCAACCCGGTTTACCAGTCAGCCGGTTCAGTTTGCAATTGATTTTGGTTTGCAATTGATTTCGGTTTGATTTGATTTCTGGTTTGGTGTAAACCTATTTGCAATTGATTTGATTTCTGGTTAGGAGTAAACCGATTTGCAATTGATTTGATTCTGGTTTAATTGAAATCGAATTGGTTAAGGGCAATTGGGCTGGTTAGGTTAATTGGGCTGGTTTGGTTTGGGTCGTGGGCCGGGTCGCGGGCCGGATATGGTCACAGGCTGGGTCACGAGTCGGGTCGGGTCATGGGTTGGGTCGCCGGGTTGGGTCGGGTCTGGTTGACCGGGTTGACTGGGTTGACCATTGACCATTGACCATTGATTGTTGACTTTCTGTTGACTTTGACCAAACTGCCCTTTATCCGTTTTGACGGTTCGAAGGACGTCCTGACTCGATTTTTTTGTCCTGATTTCAGATTTGGAGTCTGTTTGACCATTTGGAGTTCATAGCTACCACTTCTCCAAGTTGCTAAGGTGAGGGTTATTCCGTTAAATCTCGAACTAGTTTAGTACTGCTATTATGAAAAGTTTAGTTTTGAAACATGATCCATCTCTGTGAATTGAGTCTGCTTGCGAGTCTTGTTAGTTATTTTATTGATTGTTAAACCGGAAATAGGATAAAAGAGGATTCAACTATTGTGTGAATTATTTGATGTTGAGCACTGTTATATATATATATGTATATATACATAGTTATATAGTAGGGACTATATGCGAGGGTGGGGGCTCAGAGATGTCTGAGCTAGCGACGGAGCGGGTTTTGAGGGCGGGGGTACAGAGACGTCTGTACTATCGACGCAGTGGGTTTTGAGGCGGGGGTACAAAGACGTTTGTACTATCGACGTAGCGGGTTTTGAGGGCGGTGGTACAAAGACATTTGTACTATCAATGCAGCGGGTGGTTGAGGGCGGGGGTACAGAGACATACTGTACTATCGACGCAGTGGGTATTTGTATATATCCTTATGAGGAAATGTGCGGTGCATAGATAGCTGTGTACTATGAGCGCATGGGTGTTAGTTGGATTAGATGTATGTTGATTGTTCTTTGTGGTGTAGACACCGTGCTTGTTTCATGCTAGAGCTAGGCTTACATAGTCGTAGTGCTATGTACTAAGTCAGTGGTTTGCGGTTTAGCATCCTATACCTCACTGAGTGACTCCCCTGTTACTCACCCCTCATTCTTTCCCCCTTTCAGGTGAGACCGACGAGCAGGAGTGATTGCTATCGGATTGGTGCTTTTGAGAATTTTATTTCATTTCCTTTGAGACTTTCGGTTTTATGTTTTTATCGGATTTATTTCATTTACGAGATTTATGGCTATTTATGGGAATTATGGTGTTTGGATATGATTTATGAGAATTAATAAATGGAGATTTCAGAGTTATTATTTATTATGTTATTTTGGAAAATACGGGTGTTACAAGATGTTTCTGTATATCACAGTGTCAACAACGGCCGTAAGCGGCGTTATCATCAGAAAAGAACGCGGCGAACAAAAACCAATCTTTTTCGTAAGAAAAACTTTGTTGGACGCTGAGACACGATATCCGCTGATGGAAAAGTTAGTGCTCGCTGTCGTAATCTCGGTTCGAAAGTTAAGGCCATACTTCCAATCACATGCAATCAAAATCCTCACTACTTTCCCACTCCGAATCATCTTGCATAGTCCCAGTCAATCGAGAAGATTGGCCAAATGGGCAGTCGAGTTGAGTGAATACGACATCGAGTATCGAACAAGAACGTGCAAAAAATCTCAAGTACTCGTAGATTTCTTAGTGGAACTGCCAACGCAAGGTATGACTAACAAGGAATGAAGCTCGACTTTGATCCTTCACGTCGACGGATCCGCTTACAAAAAGGTGCAGAAAAAGGAATTCGTTTCACATCACCGACCAGAGAAATTCTAGAACAGTCATTTCAACTAGATTTTCATGCTTCTAATAACAAAGCCGGGCATAAAGCGCTCATCGCAGGATTATGATTAACTCATGGCTTCAAGATACGCAACATCCACATACTATAACTCTCAATTTGTTGTGAATCAGTTCCGTGGCGAGTACGAGGCCATAGACGAAAAATGGACTTGTATCTAAAACTCGTCCATGACCTTGACCAAGACTTCAATCAATTCACTCTCACACAAATTCCTCACGCAGAGAATATTCAAGGGGACACATTGGCAGCCCTAGCATCGAGCTCAGACCAAGGTCTTAAACGGGTAATTCTAGTGTAGTTCATAGAACACCCAAGCATCAGGCCGCCAATCGTCGTAAACCTAATCCAGTCACAAGATGACGACATAGAGAAACTCACTCTCCATTCCAAAGAAAACTCGGAACAGTCCGAATTAGGCTACAACACACCATAATTTGAAACGATTTGCGCATACATCGCCAACGGAGAACTCCTTGCAAAAAAGTGGGCAGTTAGAAAAATAGAAACCCAAGCCGCCATATACATCTTAATAGACATGGAAATCTATAAGTGGAGACTCTCCGAACCACTCATGATGTGCGTCGTGGCGAACAAAAGCGAGAAAGATAACAAAAGAAGTCCATACCGGATATTGCGGAAACCACTCTGGCATGAGATCTATTGCAATCAAAATAAAAGACCACGGCTATTACTGGCCAACTATGGTCAAAGGTTGTGAGAAATTCTCACAAAAGTGCGAAAAATGCCAAAGACACGCACCAACAATCCATCAACCTGCCGAGGTCCTGTCCTCAATAGCCGTATCATATCCATTCAAGCATTTGGAAATGGATATCGTCGTACCCTTACATAAGTCAAAAAAAACTCGAAGATAATGCCCCAAAGGTGAAAGCCTTGTCTCGGCACCCTTAATGCATCTTCTCTTCTTAGATGCGTGTGGGAACCAAAATTCGCTAAAGAATAAATAATAAAGGGAAATTTGCCAAAATGGAACAGAAAAACAACATAGTTGTCCCCCTAGTATATTATCATCTTTAAATCGTCCCTATAGTATAATATTTTCAAAAATCCCAAAATTAACCTTACATTAATCACACTTAATCAAATAAAATATTATTAATCATATTTATTTAATAAACTAAAATAAATAAAAATAAAAGGAAATTGAATTAAAAAAATTTAGAAACAAAAACTCCAAATTCCCCTTTCCTAACCCTAACCTATTCTTCTCTCGATGAAAACTTCGTCGAGGTGATAACTGAAGTCGACGAACACAGCTTCTCGGTGAAATCATCAGCAAGACCTCCCACCGGTGAAATCATCGTCTTACTCCACCTCTCTCTCTTTCTCTCTCGACGAGATCAGCCACTGGGCTCGGCTTCATAGAGTGCGCTTTCGGAGCTTCTCGGTGAAAATCAACGATCTCTTCTCCTGGTACGCCGCCGCCGCCTACGTCCTTGAACAAGGAAGAGACTATAACGTCAAGAATCTACGACGCCATAGCTATCGGTGAATCGATGGCTATGGGGAAAGATAAGAAGGTGTGGGAGAAGCTGATGAACGCGAGGGTCGTGTACCTCGGGTAAGCTGAACATGTGCCTACCAAAGACGATAAGGAACTTGAACTCAAAATCGTTAGAAACTTGAGGAAGAGATGCCTCGAGAGCAAGCGTCAAGTCTCTGTAGCATTGGAAGCTTTCCCTCTTGATTTTCAGGAACATCTCAATCAGTACATGGCTAAGAGGTTGAGATTTGAAGCTCATCTTTAGTGTTTTTATGTGCTGAAAGGAATCAACTTTTTGATGGCAGGATTGACGGTCTCGTTGAAGTCTTATGTGATAGCGCTGCTAGACTCATTGCTTGTGGCACTCCTCTCAAGGTAGATTCCTTGCAAAAGTATTATGTTTATGTTGATGAAAACTGATAGTATTCTACTTAATCTGATGTAGGTTTTAAGAACCGTCCAAGCAGAGGTTATCCGTGGTCTTTCAAAGTCTGAGCGTAAACTATACACTTCCCATGCTGGCTCTGGTTTCATCTCAGTCTTTTCTTCGTTTTCACGTAGATCTACATTCGATATGAGCTTCCTAACACGGATCGTTCCTTTTGGACCAAGCTCTTATCTGTCGGCACAAGCAAGAGTTGTGGAAGTCCATACAATGTCACAAGTTATTTTGCAAGTTGTAGCAGATGGAGGAGGGACTGGTCTACTGTTAGTGGTGACAGGTGCAAGTCATGTTGAATATGACTCAAGAGGAACATGGTTGCCAACAAGAATCAAGAGGAACAGTGTTGCTTGACCCTGAAAGGCAGTACTTGTAAAGAGAAGGCGAAACTCCAGTTGCTAATTTCTTGTGGTTTTATGCTGCTAGACCATGTAGTAGAAACTACAGTTGCTGATTTCTTGTTGCTGATTTCTTGTGGTATTTTGTTGCTGATTTCTTGTGGTATTCTGCTGCTAGACCATGTATTTATGCCTCTAAAAAATAATAATGATATCAATAAAGTATTTTTTTCTTGAAAAAATCATATCTCAGCTGGCTGTAAGTATGATTTTAAAGGAAACATGAGAGTTGATTCACAAGTGAACAAGATGATGTTTTGATCAACTCAATAGGTATATAACTCAACTCCAAATCAGTTAAGCTATCTTCTTTCATATCAAAATCCTCCAAAACTATCATTTTTAAATCTTTTAAGGTATAATTTGATTTCAGTAACAATAGCCTCTTCCCTTTGTTTTCAGTCAAAAAGACTCATCCTGTAGTTACACATAATTCTCGAACACCACATGTTGTATAGATATGTATCATAGAACAAGACTTTGAGAAAATCAAAAGAGAAAGTATGGAGAAATTATAGATTGATGAAGAAGAAAAGGAAAAATTGTTTTTTTTTTTTTGCTATTTTAACAAGAAAGTTTGACCAAAATACGTTTTAGGAAGTTAGAATATTTTTAGAATATTTGTTTAACTGAAATTTCCTTAATTTTTGTAAAAACAGGTTTTTTTATCCGTAGAAGGCACCTTCTACACTTTGTAGAACGATGCCAAAAACTTAGAATGCAATATCTACTCATGTAGACGTACGAGTAATGTTTAGATTTCGTATTCCGTATATTTTTTAGAATACTTAATAAAAGTAGAATCTGCATCCTGTAGAAAAGTAGACATCTTTACAATACGTAGATTGCTCGTTCTAAAAAAATTAGATGAACTTGTATAATTTAGAATTCGTTTTCTACTAATTCATTTTCCGTAGAAGACGTAATCTACTATTAGTAGAACGTAATTTAAAAATTTTATTTAACAAGTTTTTCAACCATATTTTTTAATCATTTTGTGTGTATGGGTGTTTTATTAATTGTTTATATTTGTTATAATTTTTTTGATTCATAAAACTATTTATTTTATTATTTTTCAGAAATAGAAAGGGTAAAAAAGAGAAAAAATTGACAAAAATGATATTATACCAAAGGGACAACTATCTCAATTTTTGGTTCTGTTTTGGCAATTTTCCCAATAATAAATCGATACTAGATAATGAGACGAAATTTAGTACCTTTCTGTCTCAAACGTCGATTGATGCTGTGACCTTGATGTCGATCGATGACACTGAAACATAATTTTTTTTGAATCTGAAGTAACGTGTCATAGGGGCTAACTCATCAGACTGAGTCATCTGTCAGGAGGGTTAGCTCTGTTAGACAATCCAAACATACGTCTAATCAGAAAATGAATAGTCTCAAATCATAGCAATATAAAATAAGTACGAACATAAGTACTAATAGTCTGAAACATAAAAGTAAAATTAGGTAAGTGATTGAAAAAAGAGGACTAATCCTCATTAGTGTCCTCATCGCTGTAATCTTTTGGCTGGTGGGATCGGCCGGCTGCTGATGGTGATCTGCCTCTGACGCTGCCTCTGCTCTTACACCGACACCTCGATACCCTAGCCCAGATGGCGTGAAGGGCATGTAATACCACGCGCTGGAAGTCTCCATGATTGCGCATGGGTATGTCTGGTATCGCTGGGAAGTCAGGGAGAGGACCGTCTGGGCGTGCGTGAGCTGGGGCTCCTCAGGGTACTGCACGTCTGCAGGGTTGGTTGGCGTGGTTGTGCAGGAGGATTGGGTTTGGGTTGAACTCGATTCTGTTGAGCCCCCCCCCCCCCTGAAAGTCTGTGTCTGTCCGCTGGGGCAGGTCTAGCAGGTGTGTGCATGCGGCGTCCCTAAACCCCATAAACGACCCTCCTTGAGCCATTGCGTGCTCGTCAGATGAGCTGCATCCATGAAGCTCCTATCCCTGATGTGTGTGGCCCGGTCCAGAGGGATCTCGAGATGCCTGAAGATCGGTGTAAGAAAACTCCCCACCGCCTCTCTATTCGTCCCCGAGTCCTGTAATGGCTTCATCTTCAGCTTCACCAAATGCTCGGCAAAGTTAGCCCCGAGGTTGGGCATCTGGTCATCCGCCGGTCCCTACAAATCGCCCAAATCAACCAGGTCTCTCACCAAATAGTAGAGTAGTGTGAGATGCTGCACCCAAACCTTGTTCGGCTCCATCTTGCACAACAGAGTGTTGGCAAGTACCCTAACAAAGTAGCGTAGTGTCGGGTGACAGATTTCTGTCTTGGTGGCCGTCCCTGAGTCGAAGTGTCCTGCAGCTACTAGTCCCCAAAAATCAGACTGCCCAGGAAAGGCGGGGACGATGCAGCATGGGTATACCGATTCCTCGAACCCGTAGATCTTGTTGGGGTCAAAATCGGTTACGATAGAATCTACTCCTGAAAGTCCCCGAAAAACATTTCATAGTACAAAACTCTCAAGTAAAGTTTGAGAGAAGAAGTTTGTTCGATGAATTTTTGAATTAGAAATCTGATATGTTCGACAAATGGCTTTCAGAAAATGACGATGGAATAAAGAAAGGCGATTTCATTGGTAAAGATTTTTTTTTTGCCGAAAAATGGTTCTTTAGGTATTTGTGACATCTTGCGATACTGAAGATTGGTTTTTCTTTCGTATGCCGCAATTCGTGCTTGAAATGTACACGGGCTTGAAGGATGTATTAGTTGTTTAGTAGATTTGTTTATGTTGATTGTTCGTGTGGTTTCCGTTTCTGGGTTATACGATATTGTTTATCCGTACTTGGGCATTTTTAAGTGGTTCGTGGACTGTTGTTTATAGCCGCAAAGTATTGTGTCATCTAGAGTGTGTTTTTGAAGTAAGAGATTAGCGAGACCCTTTAAACTCTGATCGCTTTTTTTTGTATTGTAGATTTTGTTTTTAAAATATTGGGTATGGGAGTATACAAATATACATATACGTACCCACTCCCCCTTTTTTTAGAGAGGGGGACAGCTGCACTCCCTTGTGGCAAATTGCCTACGTACACCTTTTTGAGGGATCAAGACATCTCGTAGTTCAGTTTGTTGCGGCTTAACTGATTAGTGATAGTATTTTCTGAGATGCATTGCGTTCCATGTTCTTGGGATCTTGGCACCCTGCATGTTGGTGATTTCATATGCTCCTAGTCGTACCACTTTTATGACTTTGTAAGGCCCTTCCAGTTTGCTCCAAGTTTTCCCGCGTTTCGTTCAGAGGTGTTTTAGAAGACCGAAATTCACACCGTTGATTTCCGTTAATTAAGAAAAGTTAGGAAATCCTAGCCTTCCCTAAGGTCCCAGATTTCTGCTAAGCCACACGTCAAACAATGAAATAACGCAGATAGACAAAATAGTAAATCGAGAAAATAAAAGAGAGCAAAGGAGATCTTATTCCGAATCTGCGTAAGTGTTAACAACAGGTAAAGCCTCGGCCGTAAGAGCTGTTGGCGAATTCCCTAGTTCTAACAACTAAAGACCTAAAACCCTAGTTGAGTCGCAACTCGATAACAAAAACAAAAAGTTGCCTAAATTGCTCTAAGTGCTGGTTTGCTGAGAATTTTTGTGTGTCTTGTACTCTTGCTTATATACTCCAAGTTCGGTTTTGCCTTTCCCATTATTCTCCCGATCTGAGTTTATCCTTTTGCAGAAGTTTTCCTTTTTCCTCTCAATCTTCATGCTTATCCTTAATTTTCACGTTTATCCCTTTTTCCATTTATCTCTTCGGAAATCAAGTTAACCGTCATAGCAAATGGGCTTTTTCTCGTTCGGCATTCGTAAGGGGGCCGTTGCCATGTTTGGACCCTTTTTGGGCTGTTTTATGTCTTAGATGTTTTTAACGATTTCTTTCGGAGAAATCGCCTTTTTATGAAGCTAAATATTGGTTTCCTTGAAATAAAACTAAATGGATGCATAGTTATGACGGAATTGGTGTTAAGCTAACCAACATCATAAATTACGACTGATTCTAGAATTTTTACGAAAGAAGAGTCTTGCGGTTTTTATTGTAAAAAATCCAGTTGTAAGTCCAATCGAGACGAAGAGAAAGCTCATTTGATGAGAACTTCGGGAGTTAATGCATGACTTTTACTTGGATTGGAAAGCTTCGAGTCATATGATGTCCCTGCCCTAGGACTGGATGTAAAGATCCATGGATCGTCCCCACCATAGGGCGGGATGGTTCTTTGCATAAGGTCCTCGCCCTAGGGCGGGATGGTCTGTTCCGAACCGTCCCCACCCTAAGGCGGGGTAGTTTGTTGAGAAACATCTCCGCCCTAGGGCGGGGTGGTTCATGGAGAAACGTCCCCGCCCTAGGGCAGGGTTTTCGTGGAGCAACGTCCCCACCTTAGGGCGGGGTTTCTTGTGCCGAAACATCCTCGTCCTAGGGAGGGTGGCTTGTGTTGAACATTCCCCACCCTAGGGCAGGGGGGGCTTTGAAAAATCAGATGGATACCAATAACAAAGACACGAGGAACTTTCAACCAACGTAACTTGCTTGATTAAGAATCTCTTAGACAATCTCTCTCGATCTGTCTAATCCGGTTTATACAACGTCACCTTTGACTTGAGACGGACCAATTCTTAAACTACTCAAAGCACATATGGTGAACACTTCTCACCACTTGATATCGAAATCACTTAGTCTTGAACACGCTCAAAGACTAGATCACAAAACCTTAAAAGCCGTAACCTAGGCAACCCCTAGTTACGACTATATATAACACAAGACATAATATTCTCTTTTCCTAATATTATGCTCACATCAGATCTTTACTTACTTTGCGCCAAAACAATGATCTTCCAATGGGTGACTGCCACGTCATCCGTTCATAACAAACTTCGAACCAGTGTTTCACATACCAAAACGTCTGTGTAACACTTCCTCTGTTCCACACCGAATCGGATCTGATCCTAGAGCTAACATTCTCCCCCTTTTTTGTCTGAATGTGACAATCTCTGCACCCTGCAAGAACACAACACAACAGCAGAACTTGCAAGACAAATAATCATTGAAAGATTCCTTAATTAAGTCATAAATAAGCATCTAAATGGTACATATCCCAACAAGGACTTAGAAAGCAGCAGAAACAAATGTCATACAATACAAATGTAGTAAATGACAAGACTCTTAAGACTTCAGTTAATGCAAGACTATCAGTCACTGTCTTCGTCACTCTGCTCTGCAGTCTGAGGCATGGTCTGATGCACGTAATCTCCCCCTGAAAAGATGCACATTCAGAGAAAAACATTAGTAGCAATGAAGTAAGAGAACATGCACCCCCAATATACGCCTTACTCCTCAGTCGTAGGCGTATAGCCTTAAGACTTTCAAGGGTGCGGTTGATATCTTCCTCAAGGTTCGGAGCTTGAGAGTCAGCTCCGATCTACGTCCAGCTTTCTTATCCTTGACAACTGGTTTGGGCATACCAGTGAGATCTTCATCGCAGGAGTCAGGAGGAACAATTCGTTGAATGAGTAAGACCTGTTGGATCAGGGTTGGAAAGATGATTCTTCGGGTCTTTTCGGCCTTAGTGTTCTCAGCCATAGACAGAATCTGGTTGTAAACCAACTTCCTAAAGTCAAAACCCCAATGCTGATAGAGCATGTAGATGAAACGCAGACGCTCTGGATTCATTGCTGTGTAGCTGGTGGTTGGGATCCAGTTTGAGCACACAAGCTTGTACAACACCTGATTTGTGGCTGTCAGGTACTCTGAACTCATATCCTCCCAGCGTTTGACCTGGTCAGCAGTGAGAAAAGCACACACTTGATCAGTGCTCTCATCTAGCCACTTTGCATCTTCTTCAACTTCCGGTAAGCAGTACATCGAGTTGATCAAGATCGGGGAGAACTCAACCAGCGAGCCTCTGGCATAGACAGCAACACCATCACTGCATTTCTCAGCATCTAACAGACTGGCAATAAATTCTCTGACCACAGTCGGTTGGAACGGATCGGAATCAATGACAGTATAGATTAATCCAGCCTCAACAACAACCTTCTTAACATCCATAAGTTTTTCATCCGTGAGTGAAAGGCTCTGCTGGGTAACAAATTTTCGGTGTTTCAAATACCAATACCTTTCAGTAGCAGAAGCTGAGACGAATCGAGCTGATATGGGTCGCTTAGATGGACAAAGCATAGCTGGGTTCTCGCGGAACATAGTTTGAAAGGCGGCACGGCTGGCTACATATCTCCTCTCTTTGGGAAGAAGATCATCATCTCTCATTTCACCTTGAGAGTTATCATAATTCTCATAAGAGGAGTTGGCTTTGGAAAGATATTTGATCTCAGGTTCAGTCGCTTCCGGTGGCGGAGTGCATCGAGTGCAACGTCGGAGGCGCTTGCACGAGTATGTTCGCAAGCAGGAAGGAGCAACCGGAGGGATCGACGGGGCTGGGGTAGAGGACGACGGAGGAGCTTCCATGGATCGATTCAGTCTAGTACTTCTTCGGGATGTTTGCATGTCGCGATTGAGGGAAAGTGAAATCGGCCAGCGATTTTGTTGTGTGACACATGAGCCAAAACCCTAGTACACTTAACACACAAATTAAAAGGCCCAAGATAACAAGCCCACTCCCTCAACTTAAGTTATGAAATTGCAAGCCCAAGTTCACCATTAGAATCGAACCACCACAACACATTTTAAAGCAAGACACATATGTAATGAGTTTGACTTGTGTACCATGTGATAATTAGAACATGTTTCACACGCCTACATAAACTTTATGCATCTGAATTTCACATTATTTACAAAAACTTTACTAATGACCAGAGAAGAGAGATATGGAGAGCCCAAGTAGATGGGTCCACACTCAAGTCGCAAGAGTATCAGTGACTCAGCTCCAATCCGTAGCTATTTCTCAGCCGAGTAGCTGTCACAGATCAGTTTATCAAGGGTTTTCCTTAAGCCATCTCAGTCATCATACCTTAGTCACACTGTCACAACACTTTCACAGACTTCTTGTGTCCATTACTACTTCTTCAGTGGATCTTTTTATTATTATTATTATTATTGTTTCACACATTCATCAGAATTCTAACCTTGCCAAAACATGGAATGTCACCAGATTCAAAGTGTTGTGGCACCCTGACCCACGACGAGTGTTTTGAGAAGTTATATTCTGCCCAATCAGAACAGTGATCGTTGCGAGAAGCGAAGTGTTGCAGCACCCCGATCCAGAATGAGTGTTGTTCATGTTGGACCTTCAGACAGTGTAACTCACTTATGCGCATATGCTACACTTGACTCAGTTTTCTATTAGTTTTACTCAACCCAATCAAGACAGTGATCGATACTCAGATCGAAAATATTGCAGCATCCTGATCAAAGACGAGTGTCCTTCTCACTGGGGTCTCGTGACTAAGTTAACTCAGAAACAGCCAAGGCTAACTCACGACAAATTATTGAAACTTGTTTTTAGGAGTGGCGACTAAGAGTAGGACTTCCACTACAAATGCTTACCTACTTCTCAGGTCATGTTTTGCTTAAATTCCCAAAGCTTTCCGGAGGCCCAGAAAGGTGTTGAAATCTAAAGGCTTAGTGAAAATATTTGCTAGTTGGTTTTCAGAGGGAACATGTTCGATTACCACAGGTTTCACCTCTACTAACTCTCTTACAAAGTGGTGTTTAAGATCAACATGTTTAGTTCGAGAGTGTTGAACTGGGTTCTTAGTCAGATTTATAGCACTCATGTTATCACAATGAACTAGCATAGGGTCTGAGTAGATACCGTAGTCCACTAGCATTTGTCTCATCCAAAATAGTTGAGTGCATCAGCTTCCCAAGGCGATGTATTCTGCCTCCGCAGTCGACATGGAGAAACAATTTTGTTTCTTGCTGTGCCACGAGATCATGTTGTTCCCAAGAAAGAAACATCCTCCTGAAGTACTTCTCCTGTCATCAACACACCCTGGCCAATCGGCGTCGCAGTATCCTGCAAGGTTCACATTAGTTTCAAAGGAATAATGCAAACCAAAGTCCATAGTACCTTTCACATATTTGATTATACGTTTAACAACATTCATATGTGACTCTCTAGGTGAAGCTTGATACCGAGCACAAATACCAACACTGAAGCACACATCAGGGCGACTGGCAGTAAGATAGAGTAGGCTTCCGATCATAGCTCGATAGAGCTTCTCATCAACCTTTTTTCCACTCTCATCTCTCGATAGTTTTGTAGTTGTGCTCATAGGAGTTCTAGCAGTCTTGCTTGTTTGCATGCCAAATTGTTTCACCAAGTTCTTAGCATATGTGCTTTGTGAAATGCAAATTCCATTTTCCATTTGTCTGATTTGCAGTCCAAGGAAGTAGTTTAACTCTCCAACCATGCTTATCTCGAACTCCCTTGTCATAGTCTTCACAAACTCATCTACCAGACGTTTTGAGGTGCTGTCAAATATGATGTCGTCGACATATACTTGGACAACTAAGAGTTCTCCGTCGATATCTGAAGTGAATAACGTTTTGTCCACACCTCCTCGGTTAAATCCGGAAGTGATCAGGAACTGAGTCAATCTTTCGTACCATGTCCTTGGAGCTTGTTTCAGACCATAAATTGCCTTCTTGAGTCTGTACACATGATTTGGAAAATGAGGATCCTCAAATCCTTTAGGCTGAGCTACATACACTTCTTCCTGGAGTAATCCATTCAGAAATGCGCTTTTGACATCCATTTGATATAGTCTGATTCGTAGCTTGCAGGCGATACCAAGAAAAAGTCGAATAGACTCAAGTCGAGCAACTGGAGCAAAAGTCTCATCGACGTCTACTCCCTCGATTTGTGAGTAACCCTGTGCAACAAGTCTTGATTTGTTCCTTACCACATTGCCGTGTTCGTCGGTCTTATTTTTGTATAGCCAACGATTTCCAACTACATTTACATCCTCGGGTTTGGGAACTAGTGCCCATACTTGAAGTCGATCAAACTGCTCCATCTCCTCATGCATGGAGTCTGTCCAGAATTCGTCCTCTTAAGCTTCTTGGATGTTTTTTTGGTTCAATCAGTGAGACAAAGCACTCGACTTTAGCCATTTCAACCAGGAAGCATGCGAGTTTAACCATTTCCTTAAAATCAATCTGTTTCTTGCGTGTCACTCTTTCATCAAACACGCCTCCAATGACATCTTTTGGAGAGTGATTTTTGTGCACCCTAACAACAGATGGTAGGATCTGATCTTCTGCTTCAGAGACATCATCTTGAACTGGATCAAGATTCCTTTGTGCTACACTCTCTTGATAAAATCTAACTCGATCATCAAAGACAACATTGACTTTGTCATCAATTGACTTGGTTCTTGAGTTATACACTCGATAGGCAGAACTGTTTGTAGAGTAACCAAGGAACATCCCCACATCGCTTTTTGCATCAAATTTTCCCAGATGATCTTTGTCATTGAGGATGTAGACCAAGCAGCCGAATATGTGACAATATGAGAGGTTTGGAGTCTTTCCCTTGAAGATCTCATATGGTGTTGTTTTTGTTTTGGGTTTTACATAGACTCATTAATAATGTAGCAAGCAGTGTTTACAGCTTCAGCCCAAAATCCAGAAGGTACATAATTCCCAGCAAGCATAGCCCTCGCCATCTCTTGTAGAGTTCTGTTTTTCCGTTCTACTACACCATTCTGCTGGGGGGTTCATGGAGCTGCGTACTGATGTTGGATTCCCTGATCTTGACAGAACTTGTCGAAGGGTTCATTCTGAAACTCTCTACCATGGTCACTTCGAATTTGAACGATCCCACCTTTCTCTTGTTTAAGTTGAAGTGCAAGAATCCGAAAGCTATCTATGGCATCCGATTTGTTCTTCAAGAATCTGACCCAGGTAAACCAGGAGAAATCATCAACTATCAGGTGAGATAGGACCCATAAGATCCATATGAATAAGTTCAAGGATATGCTTTGAATTGATCTGTGATACCTGTTTATGTTGAACCCTGATTTTCTTACCTTGACAACAAGCACCACACACTGTATCAGCCTGATCTTCAAGTGGAGGACTCCTCTAATTGCTTCAGCACGAACAAGCCTAGACAAACCATGAGTATTCATGTGACCAATCTTCTTGTGCCACAGATCAATCTGAGTGTCTTTCGCAGACAAGCATTGGTTCGAGGGTTTCCACATGTAGCAGTTATTGCGTGAGCGTACTCAACACAGAACTACATTCATTTTTTCATCAATAGCATGACATTCCTTTTTGGTGAAAATGACTTGAAGACCTTCATCACGAAGCTGATTGACACTTATGAGGTTGGCTTTCAAACCATCAACAAAGTACACATTAATCAGACGAGGCAAGCCAGCTTTTTCCATGATTCCAACTCCACATATCTTTCCTTGTCCCCCATCACCAAAAGTAACTTTACCTCCTTTGATCTTTTTGACTTTATCAAGACACTCAAGGTTTCCAGTCATATGCCTTGAGCAACGAAGTACCACATAATCTCAGAGCAGCTGGAGCTATATGCTGAGGTGTAAGCAACATTACAGTTATTCTTGCAGGAGTATTTGTCGAAAGACTCAACATCACTGAAGAGTGACATAGCAGATTTGGTGTGTGACATTAATTCTTCAACAGATCCTTTAGTATCTTGTATGAATGCATGTTGCAAATGATTTCCTTGCCAGGTGTCTGAGCAAGGATAGGGGATTCGGCAACCTTGACTGAGGAAGTTCTTTGTGGTAGAACTTTGTTTCTAAAGTTAGGATAAAGATCAGTCTTAGCTATCCATACTTGCCCAATCTTTCTTGGTTCAATAAAGCATTGATTCATCATCCACACACGCCTATATTGACCTTTGCGAAAGTAACAATTAGCTACCTTGTGTCCAGGTTTGCAGCAGAATATACATCCATTGCTTCGATTGATATCATGGTTGCGTTCGTGAAATGTAGCAACAGGTTTGGTTGGGGTGATTGCCTTTAGTTCGGCAGACTTAGCAGAATTAGCACTCTTCACAAACTTGACTCCCTCATAATTATCTGCTGTCTGAGAGGTTGAGCCCTGATATCCAAGTCCCCAGTTGATTTTTGTGGATTGTCCAAGTGATAGAATGTGATCCAGGGTGTCAGAGCCAGTGTTGAGCATTCTCAGCTTTTTGTAGTTTTCACTGAGTTCTCGTTGTAGCAGACGACTCTTCTCCATTTCCTCACACAACAGCTGCTTAGTGACAGGAGGATTTTTATGTATTTCAATGCAAACCCTATCAAATTAACCCTACGAACTACTCTTACAAAGAGAGGTCAAATTGTAGTATTTAGGGATCAAATCCCCAGGGAGTGTGGGCACACAATAAACTCAATACAATCGCGATTAAGCTATACAAATGAATTAATAAGCACTAAATAAAATATATCAGATAATTGATTGATTGGTAAGTAAACAATAATAATAAATAGCTAGATCTAGGGTTTCAGGCAAGTGGATTATAAAGGATAGAAGATAAGGGTATTAATCATAGAACTCGGTGTCCGATGTCTCAACTCTCGTTTGTTGACACAGAATGACCGTCGATCGATGGCAATGATCTTGCGTCGATCGATGGTCTCTCGAGTTCACTAAATTAACTAAATGAACTCTCGTTTGTTTCAAGCAACCTAGCTCAACATGATTAATTATGGTAGTAGACCATGCTCTCGCTTGCGCCTAACTATCCTATGATCATTGTTCTAGTTAGATACTCTAGAACACAAGCAATAAACACAATTCTATTGATAGATCTAATAATCACCCTAGCAATTCTATTGTTTGGATAATCCATCAATACCATTAATAAACCCTAAACCTAACAAGAGATCTACTAAGACATGATCTTTGTCACATAAATCATAGATGAATAGAATAGAACAAATATAATATAAAGAACCAAAGGAGTTCCAGGAGAACTCTAAAGGAGTTCCTCCCTTCTCTCCTAACCCTAGAACAATGAACAAAAGAAAGGTTGGTAAGTTATTGCATGTTAGCCGTCAACAATGGCTTAGAAAACATATAAATAAGGTTTTAAGTCGTCCAAGGGAATTCTGGTAATTTGTGATGGTTTTTGGGCTTAAGTCGGCCATAAAACATGTCAGGCCTGTCTTCTGGGATCACAGTCGATTGACACTAAGACTGTGTCGTCGATCGACACTCATTCATCTACCCGACATCTTCCTCTCGTGAGGCAGGCAGACCACTCTCTAGTAAATCAAACATAACTTTAGATCTAACCGTTAGATGGACCTCAAACGATCCGCTCAATCTCACTGTGGGAAGGACTCCATCCATAGCTAAACATTTGGCACATCTGCGCAGTTTTGCATCTCTTAAAGCTCCAGAATCACCAAAGTTCTTCAAAACGTACCTGAACCTGAAAATACTCTAAAACATACTCCAAACACATATAATAGACTATAAATAGATATGATATCATGTCACATTAGTGGTAAATATCAGGCTCTATCAACTCCCCAGACTTAATCTTTTGCTTGTCCTCAAGCAAACAAATCCGTGAAAGAGGTTTTGAAGAGTGGGGACTCACATAATATCTAAGTAGAACTGTCATCCTACTTTATTGCAACCACATCCTATCAAGTCAATCACAGAGAAACTTTATATACCATATCCTAGTATAGCAACCAAATCCACTCTACCAACAACTTAGTAAATACTAGCTTGGCTCGCCCCTCTACTGATCTCATTTCTTTGCATAAAATAAAAGTGTATGCTTTACCTTGGGAGTATCGATCAAAGGACACATGGATTCTTACCTCTGCAAGTATCTGAATAACTAGGCACAAAATCTTCTATGATCCCTTTCTTCCATCTTTTCTCCCTTCTCTGAATCTTTTTAGATGTCTTTTTTTTTTTTGGGCAAAGTTGTAGGCGAATAATGGAGTCACAGGTAATTTACCTACCCCCCGCTTCCAACAATGTGTGATCATTCCTTTGAATTAGAATAATAGGGCCATTCGTAATGTACTTACCCCTCTGCATCTTAGGAAATCATCTCAATCTTTTAAGCTTTTAAGTAGATGCTGAAGAGAGAGAGAGAAGGGAACCAAATGTGCAATGACTTGTACCTACAAACTTGCAGAAGGAACCCGATCCAGTGTATACCAAGCCCCAAAGCAAGCTAATAATGTCAGAATTAGTGTTGGAAATCAGCTTCGGTTCCTTCAAACTTTCTAAGCAAGTGTGATATAATGGCATGATGATCCACTTTGGTATCTCTAGTAATCTCTGCAAACAACCTTCTAAGAATTGTGCTAACGTATGGTTAGTCAATAATAAATCTTGATCATAATCCCCTTTTTGACTCAATAAAGCTTTTTGAAAAACTTATATACATATATATAGCAAATAAAACTCAAAACAAATCAAATAGCGTTAGCGAACCTCCCCCAGACTTAAATTACACTGTCCCCAATGTAATCCTCCAGTTTGATTAGGAAAAATTAAATCATAACTAAGTAGTTAAGAAAGAAACTCGAAACCAGACTCTGTAATAGAGTGTCGATCGATGTCTATGGGCTGATGTCGACCAATGGTCATGATCTATGGTCGATCTATGTGTATGCTTCAAAATCGATCGATGGTACACCTATAGGTTTCTACTCTTTTTTTTATAAGTATAAAACTCAAAATAGAAAACAATATTAGTAAACCTCCCCCAGACTTAAACAACACTATCACCAGTGTTATATAGTATGAGATTGGTGAAGAAAATAAATCAAAAGGACAAAATTTAATCAAGGAAAACGGTATACCTGCTCGCTCGATGTGACCATCGATCGACATAGTTAAGTGGCGATCGATCGATACTCGATTGCTCTGTCGATCTATGCTGGCCAGCCATTGATCGATGCTTGTGCAAACTCATGTTCCTTGATCTGAAATAAATAAAACACAAATAATTAGTAATAAACAAAAACATTTTTTGAATGAACAGTGTCATACTACAGTGTCACAGCTACAGTAACGCAGTTACAGTGTCCATCGCCGGTTGTGTTACCGTGTCGATCGATGTTTATGCTACAGTGTCGATCGATGTTTTTGCTAAAGTGCCGAATCGATGCTACAGTGTCTCTGCTACAGTGTTTTCACTGTTCATCTTTTTTTTTTTAACCTGAAATCAATTAAAACGAAAAAATCAGTAATAAATAAAAATAAAACCAAATTAAAAATAAACCGAATAGTGGGTTGCCTCTCACTCAACACTTATTTTTAGTCATTAGCTTGACTTTTGGAGATCTGGTTTAGTATAGATGAGAATGAGGATGAGAACTTGCTCCAAAACAACTCTCAATGTCCAATGTCTTGAGCTTCATCACCCTTTTTGTGAAAGCCGCCATACACTCTTCTCCTTTGTCTATCATCTCAGCAATAAGGAGTGCTCGAAGTTTTGCAAATGGCTGCGAGAAGCATCTGCTGCGCACTCTATAGTTCCTGACACCATCTGAGAAGTGGAGAATCAATGATAACTGAGGACTATCCTTGGTCCTTTTTCTCTTCTTCCAATTCCTCTTTTTCTTTCCCCCAGAATTGTCTGATCTCGTGGTGCCTCCATCAAAAAGATTTTGAAACACTTCAGACTTTTGCTGCTCTGATCCGTGATGAGTGTCGATCGACTCTCTAATGTTGTTGTCAATCGATGTTCCAATGGTGGCGTCGATCGATTCTACAGTTCTGGTGTCGATCAATACTGCTTTTGCTGGGCTTTTGTCGATGTCACCTCTATCTGGTGGGATAGGAAATTCAATTTCCAATATAGCATAAGGAACCACAAACTTCACATGGTCATGTATCAACTTCACTCTATTGTGAATCCCAACAGCTTCTTCTACACAAATAGGTGGTTGCAAATGGTTTGGATTAGCAAGATGTGAACCCTTGGACTCGCACATTCTCCTCAACCATTTCTGGTTCAATCATGTAACCAGGTTCTTCATCCAATGATGGGTGTCGATCGATTTCAGGTGGTGTTTGCCGATCGATGCTCTCCTTTGGGTATCGATCGATTCTCTGCTACTGTTGTCGATCGTTGGTTGCCCATTCATGTCGACCGATGTCGTCTTGTTGGTGTCGATCGACGGCGTGCGTTTTGACATAGTACAAGCTGGAAGGATGCGGGTGTCGTGTGGCGAAGTCTGAGTGGCTCTGAATTCTTATTGTTCCTACGCACTCTTCAATGGATGTCGATCGATGCCCATATGATGGTGTCGATCAATGCTTGTGCGAGCTGCCAGAGGACATAGCACTTTTGACTAGAAAAATACCTTCTTCCAGCTTCTCATGCTCGATTACTTCCCCAAAGTTATTATCTAAGATGCCATCAACCTGATGCCTCTTGCTCTCCTCAGCTTTCTCTTTAACCAGAGCTTCTTGCTTCTTTACAACTTTTGCTGTTTGAAAAACCTTGGTGTCTAGCATCATGATATGGGCGTCTAAGGCTTCAAATTTTCCATTCAGCTCTTTGTGGATATAATCCAACCTCAGATTTAAGTACGCACTTGTCATCTGCTGAATTTCTATGACTTGTTCCAGAATAGATTCCATCCTCTGATCTATATGATTCTCGTCCTCTTCTGTTGCTTGTTCCACCAACGAGACTTCATGTACATTATCAGTTTTGTCCTCGACCTCAATGATCTTGTCATTATTCATAACACCTGATTGCATCCTGTGAGTATCCATATTCCTGATACTGTTGTTAGACACAATTTTCTGAATCAGTCTCTTAGCTTCATCTGGAGTCCTGGTTTCAAAGATCCCTTCGCTTGCCAGATCCAGCATCATATGATACTTCACATTAATACCCTTGCAGAAGAATCCCAGCAGTTGATACTCTGTGAAACCATGATGTGGACAATCTTTTTGGTACCCCATAAATCTGTCCCAGGAATTTCTGAACCCTTCGGTCTTCGCAGCATCAAAAAAATTAGCCAGAAACACAGTCTTGACACGTTCCAGGTAGTGAGAGATCATGGTGGTAGAAGTTTCAGCCAAACAACTGCATTTCCAGAGAGAGAATACTTAAATAACTTGCATAGGAGATACTCTGTAGTTCCTTCTTCTTTGGGACATTTGACACAAAATCCTCTAGTGTTTCAAGGTGGTCCATGGGATCTTCATGGGGATGGCCATGAAAGGGGTGCTCGCACACATGATTAAAGTATGCAGGTCTTATCTGGCCGTAGATCTCCTGAATTTCTCGAGGTTGAATCGTAGACCAGTTAACATAGAGTTGAGTAGGCCTGATTAATTCTGCTATCGATCGATGCTCGTCTTTCTCTTTCTTCCTGCAAATAGTATCAATCGATGGAAATGTGTGGGCGTCGATCGATGTCATGATGTTAGTATCGGTCGACGGTGAAGTGTGGGTGTCGATCGATGCTCGCTTCTCTTTGCTAGCGATCACTGCTTGGAGGGTGTCGACTGCCTTCGTAGACTTATGGATCGTGTGCAAATCAGCAGGTTTCTTTTTTGGAGAACCCAAAATATCCTCTCTTCATTGCTTCCTGGTACTAATATGTATGTACCTGAAACACAAGAATTTTTTTTTATGTAAGTAAACTAATATAGAAAAATACCTAGACTAAATCAAACAAATTGAGTCTAATGGCGAATCATTGCTCCCCGGCAACAACGCCAAATTTGACAGGAGGGTTTTTATGTATTTCAATACAAACTCTATCAAATTAACCCTACGAACTACTCTTGCCAAGAGAGAACAAACAGTAGTATTTAGGGATTGAATCCACAGGGAGCGTGGGCACACAATAAACTCAATACAGTCGCGATTAAGCTAGGCAAATAGATTAATAAACACTAAATAAACTATATCAGATAATTGATTGATTGGTAAATAAAAAATAATAATAAATAACTAGATCTAGGGTTTCATGAAAGTGGATTATAAAGGATAGACGATAAGGGTATTAATCATAGAACTCGGTGTCCGATGTCTCAGCTCTCGCTTGTTGACATAGAATGACCGTTGATCGATGCTAATGATCTTGCGTCAATCGTTGGTCTCTCGAGTTCACTAATTTAACTAAATCAACTCTCGTTTGTTTCTAGCAACCTAGCTCAACATGATTAATTCTGGTAGTAGACCATGCTCTCGCTTGCGCCTAACTATCCTATGATCATGGTTCTATTGATAGATCTAATAATCACCCTAGCAATTCTATTGTTAGGCTAGTCCATCAATACCATTAATAAACCCTAAACCTAACAAGAGATCTACCCAGACATGATCTTTGTCACATAAATCATCGATGAATAGAATAGAACATATATAATATAAAGAACCAAAGGAGTTCCAGGAGAACTCTGAAGGAGTTCCTCCCTTCTCTTCTAACCCTAGAACAATGAATAAAAGAAAGGTTGGTAAGTTATTGCATGTTAGCCGTCAACAATGGTTTAGAAAACATAGAAATAGGGTTTTAAGTCATCCAAGGGCATTCTGGTAATTTGTGATGGTTTTTGGGCTTAAGTCGGCCATAAAACATGTAGGGCCTGTCTTCTGGGATCACCGTCGATCGACACCAAGTCTGTGTCGTCGATCGACACTCATTCATCTTCTCGACAGCTTCCTCTCGCGAGTCAGACAGATCACTCTCCAGTAAATTGGGCATAACTTTAGATCTAACCGTTAGATGGACCTCAAACCGGTGGCATTGGAAAGCTAACTCAAATCTCTATCTTGTTATAAACGATCTTCTCAATTTCACCGTGGGAAGTTCTCCATACATAGCTAAATATCTGACATATTTGTGCAGTTCTGCATCTCTTAAAGCTCAAGAATCACCAAAGTTCTTCAGAACGTATCTGAACCTGAAAATACTCTACAACATACTACAAACACATATGATAGACTCTAAATATGACTGATATCATGATACATTAGTGGTAAATATCAGGTCCTATCACTTAGCTTGATCGAATGAGTTTCCAGGTTCTTCAAGTTGTAGGTTTGTTCAGAGATAGTCTTCTCCATAATCAGTCGATCTTCGTTTTCCTTATCAGCAGCGACAGGCTCATCTAACTTTGCTTTTGATTCAGGTTGTTATAATTCAAGGATGTTTACTTGTGCCTTCAACACAGCTCTGTCCTTGATCAGCTGAAGGTTCTCAAGACTAAGTTCAGTAAACTTATCAAACAGATTTTGATATTCTGTTTCGAGGTCAGCATTATCCTTATCTTGATCTCGTTCGATTTCTGAGTCTGAATCTGAGCTTGAGTGAGTATCGATAGACTCATCCTGACTGACCAGGGCAACAAAGTTCAAAAGTAATTCTTCATTATCATTATCGCTCTCAGATTTGGTGTCACTGAAGCAAACTAGTGGCTTGTCTTTTTGAGATTGTTTGGATACTCACTTCTCGTGTGACCATACCCTTTGCACTCGATACACTTCAGCTCCTTCCTCTTCGTTAGAGTACACGCATTTCGAAAATGTACATATCCTTCACATTCATGACATTGCAGATCCTTTCTTCTATTTTCTCTTGCTTAATCATTCCTTGCATTCTGATTAGACGAGCGGTCTGCATCTCGGTTTTGATATCGGTTGCTTAATTGATTCTGACCTTTCTCAACCCTTTTTAGCATCTTGTTAAAGTTATTTGCCATAAGAGACATATAGTCTTCAATTCGTTTCACACGATCATCTTCTCTTGTTTCGGCGGTGAACGCTATCCCTTTTTGTCCTTTAGGAAGTTCTTCGACGTGTTCTAGATCATGAACTTTAAGAATGCCAGCCAATTGATCAAATTTCATCTCGTCAGTATTGACTGCAATTTTCAAGACAGCTTTATAGGCCTGAAAACGAGCAGGAAGACATCTTAACAGTTTTTTGACCAGCTTCTTCTCATTGTATTTCTTCCCAAGAACTGATGCTTCATTTGCAATGGAGCTAATCTTAGATATAAAGCTTCCGATTGATTCATCATCTTCCATATGCAAGTTTTCAAATTTTGAAGCTAGATGATCAATTCTTGTACGTCTCACACTTGTGTTCCCCTCAAAATGATTGATAAGTGTGTCCCAAGCATCTTTGGCAAATTCACATCCTTGAATAATTTTAACTGGTCGAGATCGACAGCAAAAAATATTGTGGTGAGAGCTTTTGAGTTAAACTTTGAAGCAGCTTTATCAGCGTCAGTCCACCTCTCCTTAGGTTTAGCAGCTATGGTCTTGTGTTCCATAACCATGGTAGGAGCAGTCCATCCTTGTTCAACAGCCGTCCAGGCATCCTCATCTATGCCTCTGATAATATGACGCATCCTAGCTTTCCAATGTCCAAAGTTTCCCTCATCCAGCATGACGGGTTTTTGTAGAGCTACAAGTTCCTTCATGGTTTCCATGATGATTGCAGGATCTATACCTGTAAGTAGACGTTCTGAGTCCACAGAGGTGACCTGCTTTGGTACCAAATGAAATATCAGATGGATACCAATAACAAAGACACGAGGAACTTTCAACCAACGTAACTTGCTTGATTAAGAATCTCTTAGACAATCTCTCTCGATCTGTCTAATCCGGTTTATAGAACGTCACCTTTGACTTGAGGTGGACAAATTCTTAAACTACTCAAAGCACATATGGTGAACACTTCTCACCACTTGCTATCGAAATCACTTAGTCTTGAACACGCTCAAAGACTAGATCACAAAACCTTATAAGCCGTAACCTAGGAAACCCCTAGTTACGACTATATATAACACAACACATAATATTCTTTTTTCCTAATATTATGCTCACAACAGATCTTTACTTACTTTGCGCCAAGCAATGATCTTCCAATGGGTGACTGCCATGTCATCCGTTCATAACAAACTTCGAACCAGTGTTTCACATACTGAAACGTCTGTGTAACACTTCCTTTGTTCCACACCAAACTGGCTCTGATCCTAGAGCTAACAGGCTTGTGCTGAACCGCCCTCACCTTAGGCAGGGTGGCTTGTGAAGTACGTCCCCACCCTAGGGCGGAATGGTTGGTCCGAGCCATCCCCGCCCTAGGGCAGGGTGGTTGGTCTTAGCCGTCCCCACCCTAGGGCGGAGTTGTTTGTGAACGTTCCCGCCCTAGGGTAGGGTGGTTTGGTCCGTAGAACCTTCTGTCGGAGTTATTTCTGCAGGATCCAGAGTGAACCTCTTCCATAACTTCCCTTGCTTTATCTCCTTCTACACATGTCATAAGTGGCCCGGAGATTTTTTATTTGTAAATTTCCCCATCCATCGAGACATATCGTGCGGCATGGGTTTTTATTTTTTGATCCGCCCACTTTTCTGCAGGGAGTGGCCCATCGATGATGTAAGCCCGAATCATTTCCAACCATGTCTTATCGCAGCCTTATTCGGATTGTTCCAAATTTTCTTCGGGTTGAGTTTTGACTTCTTCGGTGTCCTCGTCCTGTGCTCAAATTAAGTTGGCGACAATCGGTGGTCCGATGCTTGGGTTCTCTATGAATTCGATGAGGATTATTCTTTTAAGGCCCGAGTCTGATCTTGATGCTAGGGCTGCCAAAGCGTCGGCCGGGGCGTTTTCTGAGGGGGGGATTTGAGTGAGGGTTAATTGGTCAAAATGTTGAGATAGGTTTTGGACGAGTTTTAGATATGCATCCATCATTTAATCCACTGCTTTGTATTCTCTGCTATATTGATTCGAGACTATCTGAGAATTGCAATAGGTATGAATATTACGTATTTTGAGGCCATGAGCTAGTTGTAACCCTGCGACAAGTGCTTCGTACTCGGCTTCATTATTGGAAGCGTGTAAGTCTAGTCGAAATGACTGTTCTCGAAATTCTCCGATTGGAGACGTTCGACGAATCTCGATTTATGCACCTTGTTTGGATGAAGATCTGTCGACGTGAAGGAGCCAAGTCAAGTTTGGTTCCTTGTTTGTCATATCTTCGGTTGGTAATTCCACTAAGAAGTCTGTGAGTACCTGAGATTTTGTGCAGGTTCTCGTTCGTTATTTGATGTCATACTCGCTCAACTCAACTGCCCATTTGGCCAGTGTCCCCGATTTGCTAGGACTATGCAAGATTGTTCGTAGTGGGAAAGTAAGGAGGATTACAATCGCGTGAGATTGGAAGTAGGGCCTCAATTTTTGAGCCGACGTTACGACAGCGAGTGCTAATTTTTCCATTAGCGGGTATCGTGTTTCAGCGTCCAGCAATGTTTTACTTATGTAAAAAAATAGTTTTTGTTCACCTCGTTCCTCTCCGATTAGGACACCACTTACCGCTGTTGCTGACACTGCTATGTATAGGAACAGTGGTTCCCCCTCCACGGGTTTTGCGAGAACTGGAGGAGTGGCCAAGTAATGATTTAGCTGTTGGAAAGCCTTTTCGCATTCCTCGGACCAATCAATTTTTTTTCTTCCCTCTTAAAGTGTCATAGAACGACAATAACATGTTTGTTGATCGTGAAATGAATCGAGTGAGTGTTGCGACTCTACCGGTTAACCTTTTCACTTCCCGCTTTTTTTTCGGGGAGGCCATTTTGATAAGGGAAGTGATTTTTTTTGGGTTAGCCTCGATCCCATAATATGTGGCGAGGTAGCCAAGGAATTCCCTTGATGCCATGGTGAACCTACATTTTGCCAAGTTCAGTTTCATGTTATGCAGGTTTAGTCTCTCGAAGCAATCTTGGAGATGAGTGATGTCGTCCTGCTCATTGAGAGATTTAACAAACATATCGTCAATGTAAACCTCCATAGTTTATCCGAGTTGTTCGGAGAACATACGATTGATGAGTCATTGATAAGTTGCACTTGCGTTCTTAAGTCTGAATGACATTACTTTGTAGCAATATGTGCCGCGGTCTGTAATGAACGCAGTTTTTTTGCGATCGTTGGGATTCAACATGAATTGATTGTACCCTAAAAAGGCGTCCATGAAAGACAGGAGTTTGTTCCCTGCCATCGCCTATACTAAGCGATCAATGTGTGGCAGCGGAAAGCTTTCTTTCGGGCAGCCTTTGTTGAGATAAGTGAAATCACACAGACTAGCCACTTTCCGTTTTTCTTTTTGACCACGACCGGATTTGCGAGCCAGTCTGGGTACCTGACTTCCATTATTGATCCTAATTTGAGGAGCTTCTCGACTTCGTCGTTGACCGCGGTGGCGAGTTCATGTTCCAACTTTCGTCTTTTTTGTTTGACCTGTTTGAAAGTCGTGTTGACATTGAGTTCGTGACATGTTACGTTGATGACAATTCCTAGCATGTCTTCTGCGGCCAAGCGAACGTGGTAGGTTCTTTTTTAGACAAGCTATGAGCTCCATCCTTAAAGTCTCACAGAGATTAGCTCTGATTTCAACACAGCGTTCAGGGAATGTTTTGTCGAGACACACTGAGACCTTCCGTTGTTGCCAAAATACTTCAGCCAAATATAGTTCTGGGACATTTTCAACGGAAGTCGATTTCTTCTTCTTTTTAGGAGAAGTTTATGCCGTGGAGTTTCCGTTTTAGTTCCCAGGCACAAACTTGTGATATTTTCTGATCTCCCAAGATTTTTTCGACTCCTTAAGAGTTGGAAAATTAAGGCACATGTGGAATGTCGACGGAACGACTTGCATTGAATTTAACCATAGAGTTCCTACAATCACGTTGTAAGATGCTGGGCAATCAATGACCAGAAACTTCTCGTACTAATCTTGGACGCTAATTTCAAGATTACTTTTTTTGACCCCAACACCGCGTCAGTGTTCGCACAAGGCCTCTTGCAACCTTTTGGTACAACGATCGGATCAGTTCTGGGATCAGGTAACCCCATAACAAGCCTTATTGTTGCTGAAAGAGCAGGTCTGATCCATGAGCTTGCTCGTTCTCAGCAACATGGATTGGAGTCATGGACGAACCTGTTGGCTGTGCTAGGGCCTCAGCAGCAGGCATGAGTGCAATAGCCTCCCCACTCTCGGGAACAACTGCAGAGAGAGGGCGTAACTCAGCTGCGAGGATCGTAGCACCAGTTGGGGGTAGGAGACTGCGACAAACCAACATGAGGAGGGTTCTACAGTTCTACATCACGACGTATCAACTCGTTATAAAAGGGAAGAAACTCGGTCATGGGAGTCAGCGCAACATCAGGAAGAAGAAAACTCGACAAGCTCGCATGAAAAGCATTACCCATCTCGGCATCACGTCTCTTCAAGTCAATACAAGAAGAAGTCATTCTATCTTGACAATAGCTCTCAAAAAAGAAAAGTAGAGAGAAGTTCGGAAAGCAAAGAAAGTATGGAATGAATGGGGAATGAGGGTCCAATACTTATAGCAGCATGAGGGCGGAATAGATCTCTACAATAAAATACTCGACAAAGTTTTTTTGCAAAAAGGAAAAAGCATTCCTTGCTGTAGCTCGCAAGAATCACGCTCGAAACTTACGAGCTGGGGGGGGCTAATTGTTGGGATAAAAATCGGTAATCTCGAAATCAACGTCCAAGATCTCTATGCTGATTTCTAGCAAGAGAAAAACCATCATTTGAGAAACTCGCTTGAGATAATTTCAAAGAATTTATCAGCAAAAGAAACTTGAGAAATAATTTTCATAGCCGATAAAGTATACGAGATCACGGACATAGACAAAACCGTCTCTTCATGTTGGCGAAACCACGTACAAATCTACCATGCCTTAAGGGTGAGACCAAACGGCTCGAACCAATCCCTCTCACCCTAAGGGCAAGACCGATTTGAAGCAATCCATCTCGCCCTAAGGGGGAGACCTAATCAAAATAGTCCGCCTCGCGTTAAGGGCGAAACAGATTCAAACAAATCCGTCTCTCCCTATGGGCGAGACCTATTCGAACCAATCCGTTTTGCCCTAAGGGAGACACCAAATTGAACCAATCCTTCTTTCCTAAAGGGTGAGACCGATTCAAACCAATATGTCTCACCCTAAGGGTGAGACCAGACAAAACAATCCGTCTCGCCCTAAGAGCTAGACCGAATCGAACCAATCCGTCTTGCCCTATGGGTAAGACCGGACCGAACCAATTTGTCTCTACCTATGGGCGAGAGTGAATCAAACCAGTCCTCCTCGTCCTAAGGGTGAGACCAAACCAAGCTCATCTGTCTTGCCCTAAGGGCTAGACCAAATGGCTCAACTCATCCATCTCGCCCTAAGGGCGAGACCACAACCTCGTCTTGGTCTGTCCCACCATCGTGGTGAGACAACTTCGCCTCTGGACCATCTCGACGTTAAGGCGACTCTTATCCTATCTCTTTCTAATAGTATACTCATAATGTTATCTTTTGAATCTCAATGAAAATGTCTCTTGTTCCGTCACAATCGGAGTTTCTGTTAGGATTTTACGAGTAAACAAGCAAAACAATGTTTTCTCGTAAAAGCTCTAATAAACATCGAGATGATACTGGTTAGCTTGAACATCTTTGTATCTCCGAATAAACGGACTGGTTTGCAGCAGTTCATGGTACCAACGACATAAAAACGTACTAAGACAAATCAGCGGTATATTCTAGAAAAATAGTAAAAACGCTTTAAATCGTTAAACGTCCCAAGCGGTCTAAAACACTAAACAAGCCAACTTCTGATTTAAAACTCGAGAACTGGTCTAAAAGCAATGATGGTTTACTCGAAAGATGGAAAGAAGAGATAAATATTAATTTTCCGAGATAAACACAAACTTTCAGGAAGATAAGGAAAGTTTCCGCCAAGAGATAAACTCGAATCAGGGGCAGAAAAGAAAAACAGGACCAACCTTGATGCATATATAAGGGGAGCCAAGAAGAAGTGAGAAGGGCCCCCCAAAAATTAGATCTTAGAGAATTTATGTTAGCTTTAGGAGAACTTAAGACTTAGGCGGCTAGACTAGCAAGCTTCTTACTTAGAACATTTACTGCTTTGTCCTCTTTTTCTTCATTGTTAATGAATCTCGGTTCATCTTATTTTTGGCGATATCATGTAACCTTTACTTCATCTTAATCAATATAACGCCACTGTGCAAGTTTCACGATATTTTGTTATCTCTTTCTTTTTCGTTTTTGTGTGTTTACGCATGGAATCCATTTCCTCAAGGAAAGTCGGAATCTTGGCATTCCTGTAATTACAAAAATTGACAATGTGAATTTTGGTTCCCACACCCTTTTTCTAGCTGGCCTTCTTGACCTCCTCCTCTTGCACATGTCAAACCAAGTCCCGTAAGCCCACCCTGATATCTTTAGCTCATGACCTAGTGATTAGTCTAAGTGAGTAAACAAGTGGATACTACGTTGGGCTGATGGATTCTTCATGGCCGTAGAAGCCATATCTTGACATCTTTCTTAAAGCTCTAATCCATCGGGTCTTCGTCTTTTCCATGATAATCCTTGCTCCCATTTGGTCGAAAATTCTATCCCTTAGTCATTTCCAGTTCGAGTTCACCTTCCTCCCTCTCATCCTCGCTTCTGGACCATATCGCATAGTTGATCTCATTTCCATGTCGTTCAAGATCGTCTAGTCCATTTCCAGCTCCCCAATGTCATTTCCCACTCGATTGTGATATTTTTTTTTTTTGGGTTGCTCATGGTCAACCTATCTATTTCCCGACCATTCGTCCTCATTTCCAGTTGCTAGTTTGTCTCAGTGAAGCTCCTTTGATCCATTATGATTGATGCTTGAGTCCGGTCCAATGATATACCATGGTTTTTACCATTTTAAGACCATGGTAGAATTATTTTATTGAATCTATTATATTTGTTTGGAGTCTATTTTAGAGTATTTTTAGGTTCAGGTACGTTCTGGAGAGCTTTGGAGATTCTCGAGCTTTTTAAAGTGCATAAGTGAGCAGACGTGTCAGAAGTTTAGCTATGAATGAAGACCTTCTACAGTAAAATTAAGTTCATCTTTTGACACAAGATAGATGTTTGAGTTACTTTTCCAATGCCAACAGTTTGAGGTCCATCTGGCGGCTAGATCTAACGTTATGCTTGTTTTACTCAAGAATGGTATGTTGGACTCGCGAGAGGAAGCCATCAAAGAAATGAAGGAGTGTCGATCGATACCACAGCCTTGGTATCGCTCAACACTGATGCCAGAAGATGGTCCGAATCTATTTTATGACCGACTTAGGCCCATAAGTCACCACAAATTACCAGAATACCCTTGGACGATTTGATAACTAGTTTTTATAGTTTTATAAGCCTTTGTTAACGGTTATGCTTTGTATGCTTCATTCTGTTGTTTCTTTTAGGTTTTCTCTAAGGTTCTGGAGAAAAGATCAATTCTTCTTCATAAATTGTTTGGAACTCTATTGGTTTTATATGTGATTTCTATTCTTTCTATGATTATGTTTTCATCTATCCTGTCTGAGTAGATCACCTGTTAGGGTTAGGGATTTCTAGGGTGTTAATGATCTTGTGATTCATAGGATTGCTAGGGTGATTTATTGCATCCTTCACATGATTGTTCTTATTGCTTTTTTTTCTAGATAAATTAACTAGGATCATGATCATAGATAGTTAGGCGCAGCCAGAGCTGGTCAATTACCTAAACTGAATCATGTTGAGCTAAGTTGTTAGGCGCAGTGACATGCTGGTTTAGTAAGCCTAGTGAATCTATCAATTGATTAAGCCTGTTAAAAAAAAGGTATTGATCGACACTCCATAAGTCTATCAATCAATACTCTTTCTGTATTAAATACCTATTAGTATGAATACAAATTTAAACATGTAGACTCACAGTGAGAGCTAGAGATCTTACAATTGCATTTGAGTTCTACAATCAAACCCTTAGCATCTTTAGATTAGAGTTCTGATAACCTGAGTGAAACACTAAGTCTAGCACCCTCCTTCAATCGTTAAATCCTCTATTTATTTATCTATTGCTCTCTTATTTACTGATTTATATTATTTACTGCCTAAGTTAATCTGAAATCCAAGTCTATTGTGTGAATTAGCGAGTCTATATGGACTCGATTCTTAAGTACTACAATTGATATCTTACTTGAGAGAGTTTCTTGAGGTTAATTTGAGCACATCAAATTTGGAGCCAGTGCCGCAGACTCTGGTCACCATTAGACTAGGTGTAGGACTTCGTCTAGGTTTTTCTTTTTAGTTTACTTACTATTATTTTATTTTATTTTTGGTATTTCAGGTACATACAACTAGGTACAAGGAACAATGCTAAAAGGCTTTTGGGTCTTTTAGAGCAGGGCCCTGCTGATTTACGTGTGATCCATAAGTCTACGAGGTTAGCGTTGATCAACACCCTCCAAGCAGCGATCGACACCACAGAAAACCAAGTATCAAGTGACACTTATCAAGTGTCTATAGACACCTCTCGTGAAAAACAGCAAAAGTCGAAGTGCTCATATTTGAGGTTGATAAGAATGGGATCTTACAAGATGAAGAAGGTCGCGTTTGCAACAGTGCATGATAACTGATTGATATCACTCAAATTACCCTAAGAAGTGACTTTACTTTCTCAAATAAGAGGTTCAGTTGTAGTACTTTGGAATTGAATCCACAAGGAGCTAGGGCACACAATAAATCATAATCAATAGTGATTAAGCTAAGTAAATTATGAGAATAGTAAACATCAGGGTGAACAAGGTCGTTGTTCAGTTGAATTTGATTGAGGTTTGCAAAAAGTTATGGAAAAGTGCTAGATCTAGGGTTTCAGGTAATCATGATTATAGGGATATATAATACCTGAAATACCAAAAAATCCTAGACGAAGTCCTACACCTAGTCTAATGAAATAAAATAAGCAGGGCCCTGCTCTAAAAGACCCAAAAGCCTTTTAGCATTGGGCAGGGCCCTGCCTATTTATTGACTTTGTCAATAGGAACGAGGCAGCTGAGGTATTGGACTTTGTCAATAGGATTAATTTCTAGGATTGACTTTTTATGTGAAAGTATTCCAGCTTCCGCTGTGAATCAATCCTATTGAGAAAGTCCAATACCTCAGCTGCCTCATTCCGATATGGATCGAACGTTGATAGATGCTATGGTAAGAGTGTCAATCGATGCTCTCTTAGACAAGCGTTAGTGAATTGATCGATGGGTTCACTAGTCTTGACTAGATCAGCTGTCGCGTTTCTCTAGCAATCCTAGCTCAAGGCAATCTATTCTGGTGCAGAACCTACCGTTGTAGTTGTCCACAATCCTAAATTTAGGGTTCTAGTTAACTACTCTAGAATACAAGCATTAGATTGAAGGATATCTACCACCTTAGCAGTTCTATAGTTTGGGATAATCCTTCATAACCTATTTAAACCATAAATCTAACAAGTGAATTACTCAGACATAGCAAAGTAAATCATAGCAATAATATAAATAAATTTCATGAATAGAATAGGTAAGAAAGTTGGAGTTCCAATACAAAGCTCTGAAGGATTCTTGGATCCTCTCTCCAAAACTATTAAATACCCTAGATATGTTTGCTGTAGAAAATAAGAAAGTATGAAAGCATTTTTTTGCCCATAACAATGACAGAGCACATAAATATTAGGTTAAAATCGGCTAGGGATAATCTTGTAAATATGCGGAACTTGGGCTTTAAGTCGGCTGGAAACCAAGTCAGTCTTGCGTGCTTCGTTGTCGATCGACGACAGATGATGTCTGTCGATCGGTTATTGACTGTGAATCACGACTCTAGACTGGTTTGATGGTCAGCTACGAGCTTTGTTCTATTTTTATCTCTAAAATGCCCCAAAATCACCACTTTTCTCCAAAACATTCAGGAACCTGTAAATATGCTAAAAAGACTCCAAAACAGAATAAATATATCCTAAAACACTCATATGCCATGGCTAAAAATGGATAAAATCCATGGTATATTAACTTCCCCAGATTTATCTTTTTGTTTGTCCTCAAGCAAAACATAGAGTAGTCTAAATGACAGAGGTTTGAAAACAGCATGGACTCACTTAATTTAAAATCAATACTCTCACTTCTGCAAATATGATAGGTGAAAGTGAATCATTACTAACCTTGGATGGCTCAATATACTCCACACTAGCTTGGTTACCATACCATACAATCACACAACTCCACTGATAGCGCCTGACATACCCCTCTACTGACCTCATTTCTGCATAAAGTAGATGAGTACGCTACATCTTGGGAGTATCGATCACTAAACACATGTAATCAACTCAAGCAAGTATCTGGACAAACAAGTAGTCTTTTCTGACTCTTTTCCTCACTTTCTCTCTTCTCTGAATCCTATTATCTCAATGCAAATGAACAGTAATGTTGATGCAGTCTATCGTGTTCATCTTATTGACTTTCAACAAACTTCTCTCCTTTTTAACAAAGTGTAGGCAAATAATGGGGTCACAGGTAATTTACCTACCCCTTGCTTCCAACGATGTGTGATCATTCCCTTCTAAATTAGAATAATGAGATCATAGGTAATTTACCTACCCCTCTGCATCTTCCAGGAAGTCATCTCAATGATTTATACTTATGGATGCTGAAGAGAGGTGAAAGGAGAATCATAAACATACAAACTCTAATACCTTCCAGTCTTGCAGGGGGACTACGATCCAATGTATACCAAGCCCCAAAACAAGCAAGTAGACTAGATTAAGGATGGAAGTCAGCTTTGGTTTCTTCAGATATTCTCAGCAAGCATGGATATTAGCATTTCATGATACAATGTGGTGTTTCTATCTAATACATCATGCAGTCAATAAATCTAGATGGTGATAGAGAGTGATTAGAGTAGCATTCAATTTGTATTTGATCATAATCCCCTTCTTGGCTTAATAAAAACTTTTTGGCAAAACATTTTAATAAGACTCAAAATAAACTTAATATCAGTAAGTCTCCCCCAAGACTTAAACAACACTGTCCCTAATGTTCATTTAGTCGAAGTTTGGTGAGAACATAAATCATAAGGACATAATTAAACAAGGAAGAACGATATACCTGCTCGCTGATGTCAGTGTCGATCGACACAGTGAAGTGTCTATCGATTATTGCTTGTGGTGTACTGTCAAACGATATTGACAAGGTCTCATCGATTGATGCTTAGAGCAATCGTCTCCTCTGATCTTTTTTTGACCTGCAATAATTTGAATATGAAAAATCAGTAAAAATTCAAAATAAAACTAAGGAAAACTTACCAATAAGCGCTTTGTTATAGTCATTTAGCTTGACTTTTGGAGATTGTTTGGCTAGTATGGAGGTAGATGACTACTTGTTGGGAAAGTGTCACACCTTCTTTGGTCATCTCGAACCAGGTACCAACAAAGCTCTTGATTGCTTCTTCACCTATGGTTATGTGGTATTGCTGCCTCTGAATGATCCATTCTGTATATTCCAATTTTTGCCGCAGCTCCTCCATTGTTTTGCTTATCCAAGCAATGCTGTTGTGGAGAGGGTATAAGAGTCTGTCCATGGTCTGATGCATCTTCTCATACATCTTATCTTGATCAGTTATTGCCTTCTTCATGATCTCCATGACTTCATCTCTAGTGTATATGTCTTCTTCTTGTGAGGGTGTAGGATGAACTCCAGGCATCTGAAAATATCCTTCATACTGTGGTAGACTCAGATACTTCCCTCCTGATCTATCAGCCATCTCCAATATTGCTTATATATCCTCCTTAGAAACATTGATGATACTTTCATCAAGTGCTTGTGCATTGTCATTGTCATTGTCATCTCTATATACTCCATACTCATCAGGCTGCACTACACTGATCTTCTTTCTGGAAGGTATAGCAGTGTCAACTACAAAACTCGGGTAGCAGTAATCTGTAAAATCGTCTATCTCATTCACGGGGTCACTATCGATCAATGCTTCGAGATTTCTGTCGATCGTGGCTTCAAAGCGACAATCAAATGACGTCTCAAGTAGAGTGTCCATTGATATTTCACCAACCAATTCATGTTAAGCTCCAAAATTAGAATAACATACTGCTATAAATCCTAGATCATCTCCAATCTCCATGTAGGATGTCTGTGACTTGACAACTCTCACTGGATCATAGTAGACACTAGGGTCTATGAGTGTCAGGCACAACTGATTAGTCTGCATGTTTCAAACTGCTCCTACAGTAGCCATGAAGGCTCTCTCAAGTAGTAGAGAAGAAATCCAGTTCAGCTTGATGTCCAGAACATGAAAATTTATTGGAACTAAGGCATTACCAAACTGCAACTCTAGGTTTCTTACGATTTGTCCTGAATTTCTTCTAGAACAGTCCACAAAATTGAATGAATCCTCTGAAGGCTCTATCTTCAGACCTAGCTGGTCTGCCATCACCATTGAAATGATGTTGACTGAAGAACATGTGTTGCAGAGCGCGTAAGGATACTCAATGCCTCTTATCAAGCATGGTACTATAAATTTTCCAGGATCACTCTTCTTTTTCAGTGTAATCCTCTGCTTCATCTTCTCTCTGACCTGATAGAACATTCTCTTAATGTCTTTCTCAGTTTCCTTCTTCTCTCAGAAGAACATCCATAATCTGTGGGTAAAGTAAGCCTCCTCGAATGGCTTATCCATGGGGATCCTTAGAACCCTTTTAGTAAAGTTATCCATCTCCTTCTCATTAGATCCTCTCTTAAGATGCTTGGGAACCTTTTCATTCCTTCTCTTCAAGGTTCGTCTTTCAGTAGCCTAATCAACTTGCGTAGACTCTGATTCATCTTTAGATTATTGGCTGATGTTGTCCGTTGATGTCTCTGAAGGTTTGGATTGGTTTCTGAGTGAATTTAGTCTGGCTACATCGATTTTGGGTAGTTGCACTCGGTAGGTGATCGTCGATCGATGCTGAATAACTCTTGTTGATCGTCGTCTGACTCTCTCGATCGATCGCTGACTGGCTCATGTTGTCGATTGATGTTCTTTGTGGTCACACGATAGAGTTTGGGTGGATGAGGGTGTATAGCTGCAAAATTTCATGGGTCCTGATCCTCACTGTCTCGCACGATGCAACTGACTCCATAGATGGTGTTGATTGATGCTCAACAAGATGTGTTGGTTGGTGCTCCTATGACTTCATCCGTCGATGTTCCTCCCTTGGTGTTGATCAACACCAGTGTGAACAGTCGAAACACATAGAGCTCTCAACTTCGAAATCTCCCTCTTGAAGCTTTTCCTCCTTAACCACTTGCCAGAAATCATCATCTATGATGGCATTCATGTGGTGCTTCAGTGCTTCATCTCCTTTGCCCTTGATGAAGGTCTCTTGCCTCTTAACAGCTTTTCTTGTCTGAACCACGACATCTCCAATTTCTTCACATGTGTACTCAAAGCTTCAAACTTTGAGTTTGGGTTGGTGTAGACATAATCTATCTTCCCATTGAAATTCACTGCCAGCTTCTGCTAGTCCTAAGAACCTGATCAAGCATTGCTTCTATCTTGTTCTCTTGAGTCTGTGGTGGTGGATTGTGGTAGGAAGAACTTTCATAAGCTTTGTCGTTTTTGTAATGTTTCTAATATTGTGAACTATGGTTGAAATTACTCCTCTGTCCATTGCCATAAGAGTTTATGTATCCACTCTGATTTTTAGGTCTCTGATTCTGAAAACCAGTACCACTCATGAAATTCACATCTTCCTCGTCGTCTCCGTCACTGTCGACGTCTACAGCTTCTACATCTTTTGCAAAGCTAACATGCTTCTTGAGAAGCTTGTGAGCACTGTCCAGCTTAGCTTTAACATTGTCCATCTGCTCCTTTCCAAGGATATTGGCTGATTTTCTCCTCTCAAAATCAGCATTCTTGGTACTATTGCTAGATGGCAAGTTCTAAATGAGTCTCACAGCCCCTTATGGGTTCCTAGTGTTGAAATTTCCTTCACCAGCTGTGTCTGGAGCCATTTGATATGCTAGTGTGATGCCTATAAAGAAAGTGTCGAGGAGCTGCACTTCATTCAATCTATGGTGTGGAAAATCTCTCTAATAAGACTTGAATCTCATCCAGGAGCTTCTAAATGACTATGTAGGCTCATGTGTTAATGTAGCAATCTTGCTCATTAAATCCTCAGCGCGTGCCTCATCAAAGAAATTACGCAGAAATGCGTTCTTGATGTCAGTCCAGGATGTACGAGATCCTTGTGGTAACTGCTTAAGATAGTGTGAAGCGTCTCCAGCAAGTGAGTACTTGAAGAGCTTGCAAAAAGATAGTCCTCAGGGACTCCATTGGCTTTAATGGCAAAAACAAGATCCTCGAACCGTTCCAGATGGTCCATAGGATGCCCATGTGATAGACCACAATAGGGTGTCTGTCCAGGAGTGTTAAGTATTGGGGTTTCAGCTCGAAATCGTTCCTCTGAATAGCTTGAGGACTAATAGAAGATTTGTTAGCTTAGTATTGATCTGGACGGTTATAGTCAACCAATGTTTTGGGTCAAGCAACCTCATCTACAGCTTGAGCAGCGGCTGTAGTGGTATCAGCATTGGGATCAGGGATTGCAGCCCCCTGATCATCTATCCTCTGACCTGCTGCATTACACAGATGACCTTCCTGGTCATGCAGGTTTCCATTCTCGTCATGAATAAGAACTAGAGTCGCAACCATTTCTCACGGATGAGTGTCGATCGGCACTCGGTGAGAAGTGTTGATCGATGTACGTTGAGAAGTGTTGGTTGATGGATGAATAGTATCGCTCGGTGAGAAGTGTCGATCGATGAAATGAGTTTGTTGTCAATCGATTTTGTGCATCTCTCTTTGCGGATTGAGCGTTCTAAGCATGCAGGATCTGAGAAGAGTAGTGGTTGTTCCTTGTTGCTTCTGGTACTGCTGAGCATGCACCTAAAAGACAAGAAAAAAAATTATGAGAAAACTCAAACAATAGAATAACCTAGACTAAATCGAACTGATAAGATCTAATGGCGATCAAAGCTCCCCAGCAATGGCGCCAAATTTGATATCACTCAAATTACCCTAAGGAGTGACTTTACTCTCTCAAATAAGAGGTTCAGTTGTAGTACTTAGATCGAATCCACAAGGAGCTAGGGCACACAATAGATCCTAATCAGCAGTGATTAAGCTAGGTAAATTATGAGAATAGTAATCAACAGGGTAAACAAGGCAGTTGTTCAGTTGAATTTGATTGAGGTTTATAAACAATTATGGGAAAGCGCTAGATCTAGGGTTTCAGGTAATCAGGATTATAGTGATATAGAATACTTAGGTTGTCAATCCTAAAACTCGACTTCTTATGTGAAAGTATTCCAGCTTCCGCTATGAATCAATCCTATTGACTAAGTCCAATACCTTAGCCATCGCGTTTTGATATGGATAGAACGTCGATCGCTGCTATGGTAAGAGCGTCGATCGATTTTCTATTAGAAAAGCGTTAGCGAGTTGATCGATAGGTCACTAGTCTTGACTAGATCAGCTGTCGCGTTTCTCTAGCAATCCTAGCTCAAGGCAATCTATTCTGGTGCATAACCTACCATCGTAGTTGTCCACAATCATGAATTCAGGGTTCTAGTTAGCTACTCTAGAACACAAGTATTACAATCAATTGCTTGAAGGATATTTATCACCTTAGCAGTTCTATAGTTTGGGCTAATCCTTCATAACCTATTTAAACCCTAAATCTAACAAGTGAATTACTCAGACATATCAAAGTAAATCATAGCAATAATGGCTAGGTTCCTTGCCAGACTCAACCGAGACATTCAAGACCGAATGGAACTTCAAGAGTATGAGAGTTTGGATCAGATGTTACATAAAGCCATCTTGATTGAGCAGCAAGACAAGAGGAAGGGCCTTACCAAACCGTCTTATACTCCAAAACCATCATATACTTCCAAGCCAAGCTATCAAGATAAAGGTAAGTCTCCAGCCACAACAAATACAGCTTTTAAGACTAATGTTCCTGCTCGCGTTGATAGAGAAAAGACAGAAGGACCTCCCAAGCGGACTAGGGACATCCAATGCTTTAGATGTCATGGACTTGGACACTATGCCAACAGATGTCCGAACCAGAAGGTGATGATTCTCTTAGAGAATGGGGAAGTTGAGTCTAAAGATGATAAGGAGAACAAGGGAGATCTCGGTCCAATCTATGATGATGCGTAAGAGCCATTTGATTATCCACATCAGGGACCACTTCTTGTCACTAGGAGGCCCCTGGACGATACAATCGGTCCAATCTTTGATGAAAACGACCGCACATACAAAGATCTAGATCTGACCTTTGATGACTACTTGGACGACGACTCAGGCCCGATCTTTGATAAAGAACACAACCACTTCAATTATCCAACTCAAGGTCCACTACTTGTCACTAGAAGATCTTTGAGTGTTCAACCAAAAGCCAACGAACGAGAACAAAGGGAGAATCTTTTTCACTCTAGATGTTTGATTTCTGAAAAAGTTTGTTTTTTGATTATTGATGCTGGGAGTTGCACTAATGTTGTTAGTGACTCTCTTGATAGGAAACTTGGACTTGTGACCAAGCCTCTCTCTCGAACTTTCAGATTGGAATGGCTAAATTAAGCTGGTGAGCAGTACGTGAAGGAGCAAGTCACCATTCCTCTTACCATTGGTCGCTACGAGGACGAGGTTATTTGCAATGTTCTTCCAATGGACGCTTGTCACATCCTTTTGGGTCGACCAAGGCAGTTTGATAAGCGAGCAGTACATGATGGTTACACCAACCAACATTCCTTTGACCATAAAGGGAAGAAAATAACCCTGGTTCCCTTGACCCCAGTGGAGGTTCACCAAGATCAGGTTCAACTCAAGAAGAACCGTGACAAAGAACCAAAGCCGGACGAGCCTGAGGCAACAAAAAGAAACTCCAACTTATTTATCAAGGAAAGTCAGGTAAGAAAATCTTTGTACTCTCAACAGCCATTTCTTTTGATTGTTTACAAAGAAACTCTAATGGCTTCTTCTTCTGACCTTGCACCGGAGATTTCGAGTGATTTGATAGATGTCTTGCAGAAATTTTTTGATGTTTTTCCAGATGAGAATCCCAAGGGATTGCCACCAGTACGAGGCATTGAACATCAGACTGACTTTGTCCCAGGTGCACAGCTTCCGAACCGACCAGCGTACCAAACCAACCCAGTGGAAACAAAGGAACTACAAAGACAGATTGGAGACCTTCTTGAGAAAGGCTACATCAGGGAGAGCCTTAGCCCTTGTGATGTGCTCGTCCTCCTTGTGCCCAAAAAGAATGGTTCTTGGCGCATGTGTGTGGACTGCCGTGCCATCAATAACATTACGGTAAAGTATAGGCATCCAATTCCTAGGATTGATGACATGCTAGATGAGCTGCATGGTTCCTCTGTTTTCTCTAAAATTGATTTGAAAAGTGGCTATCACCAAATTCGCATAAAAGAGGGTTGATGAATGGAAAACTGCATTTAAAACAAAACTAGGTTTGTATGAATGGCTTGTTATGCCCTTTGGTCTCACCAATGCACCTAGTACATTCATGCGTTTGATGAATCATATTTTGCGTTCATTCATTGGTCATTTTGTGGTTTTCTACTTTGATGACATTCTTATCTACAGCAAGAGTCTTGATGATCATAAGATGCATTTGAAATCTGTTCTTGAAGTTCTTAGAAAAGAACGCTTGTTTGCTAATCCTGGTAAATGCACTTTTGGAACAGATCACGTGGTCTTCTTAGGTTTTGTTGTAGGTGTAGATGGACTCAGAGTGGACGAGGAGAAAATCAAGGCCATCTGAGGCTTGCCTAGTCCGGCCACCGTAGGTGAGGTAAGGAGCTTTCATGGTCTTTCTAAATTCTACCGAAGGTTTGTGCCAAACTTCAGCACTATAGCAGCTCCACTCACTGAAGTTATCAAGAGAAACATGGGGTTCAAATGGGAACAAGCTCAAGAGGAGGCATTTCATATTCTTAAAGGGAAGTTAACTCAAGCTCCTTTGCTTACTCTTCCTGATTTCTCTAAGACTTTTGAGATCGAATGTGATGCCTCCGGTGTTGGTATTGGTGTTGTCTTGGTGCAGGATAGGAAACCCATTGCTTATTTCAGTGAAAAACTTGGAAGAGCCACGCTCAATTATCCTACTTACGACCAGGAGTTGTATGCTTTGGTGAGAGCTCTTCAGACATGGCAACACTATCACTGGCCAAAGGAGTTTGTGATCCACACTGATCACCAATCGTTGAGACACCTCAAGGGACAGCAAAAGCTAAACAAGAGACATGCACGTTGGTTCGAGTTCATTGAGAACTTTCCTTATGTGATCAAGTACAAACAAAGTAAGGAAAACGTGTTGGCTGATGCCTTGTCTAGAAGGTATGTTCTTCTCTCAACTCTTGAAACAAAGTTGCTTGGATTTGAATTTATCAAAGAGTTGTATGCAACTGATCCAGACTTTAAAGAGATTTTCAGAAAATGTTCCAAGGCCGCTTACGGAAAGTATTATCAAGTGTCTGTTTTTATATTCTTTGATAACCGTTTGTGTGTGCCCCAATGTTCTTTGAGGGAGTTGTTTGTCAGGGAATCACATGGAGAGGTCTTATGGGATATTTTGGAATCAAGAAAAAATACAAGGTAGTGTATGAGCATTTCTATTGGCCGAGCCTGATGAAGGACGTGGAGAGGATATGCAACCGATGTGTGGTTTGCAAGAAAGCCAAGTCCAAAGTAAAAAACCAAGGTTTGTATTCATCTTTACCCATTCCATCACATCATTGGGTAGATATTTCTATGGATTTTGTGCTTGGTTTGCCTAGAACTAAGGCTGGACGAGATTCCATCTTTATGGTTGTTGATAGATTTTCGAAAATGACTCATTTCATTCCTTCAATAAAACTGATGATGTCGTGCATGTTGCGGAGTTATTCTTTAGAGATGTTGTTAGGTTGCACGGAATGCCTAGAACAATTGTTTCAGATAGAGATACTAAGTTCTTTAGCTATTTTTGGAAGACCTTGTGGTCCAAATTAGGAATGAGGCTGTTGTTTTCCACCACTTGTCATCCTCAAACTTATGCTCAAACTGAGGTTGTGAACCGGACTTTATCAGCATTGCTTAGGTCGTTGATTAAAAATAACCTTAGGCTTTAGGAAGAATGCTTGCCTCATGTAGAATTTGCATACAATCGCTCTGTGCGTTCTGCTACCAAGTTTTCTCCGTTTGAGATTGTTTATGGCTTCAACCCTATGTCTCCACTTGATCTTTTGCCTTTGCCTTTGAGTAAAATAATTAGTACATAAGGGAAAAAGAGGGCAGAGACCATTCGGAAATTGCATGAGATGGTTTGTGCCAACATCGAAGCCAAGACAAAGGTTTATGAGAGAAAGGCAAACAAGAAACGGACAAAGGTCGTTTTTGAGGAAGGAGACCTTGTTTGGGTTCACTTGAGAAAGGAACGGTTTCCAGAAGATTAGTGACAATGCGTATCAACTTGACTTGCAAGGTAAGTATGACATTTATTCAAGTTTTAATGTTGCTGATATATCACCTTTTTGTGTAGATGATCCAGATTTGTGGACAAATCCTTTTGAAGAGGAAGGGAATGATGCGACCCAGTACACGGACCAGGACCATACCGATGAACGTGATGTTCAGTTCGTACCAACCGAGGTTCACCCATCTGTTTGTACTGATCGTACCATTCCATCCATCCGACCAGACCGTACCATTGCATCCGACCAGACCGTCCATACTGACCGTGCCATCTATCGCCTTGACCCGCGTACGTCCGGATTGAAGCTCATACCAGAACCGCGTCTTGACGATGGAACCAACCGTACCATAGACGTTCTTCTCTGACCAGCTCGCCAAGCTAAGACTAATGGTCGAGGCAGAATCACTTTGAAACGAGAGGAATCCGATTCAGACCGTAGCTTCTCTCTTTTGGCCCATTTGGTCCGTACCGCATGTACCAGCAAACAAACTGATGAACTGACCGAACAGTTTGATCAGTTCATGCATTTTGATCAACTTGATTTCTCTAAGGCAAGGATTCTCAAGCTATCAGATGATCTTACCCGCATTTGGACCAGTTCAGTTCGAGAAGATCTTTCATCCGACCAGACCGTTCGTACTGATCGTACCATTCCATCCATCCGACCAGACCGTACCATTCCATCCGACAGACCGTCCGTACTGATCGTACCATTCCATCCGACCAGACCGCCCGTACCGCGGGCGTACTACTCCTTACCGCCGGTCAAGCATCAAGAATCATCGAACCTGGACAAAAGTAGCTGAAGGGTCTGATCAACCAGTCAACATTATTTTCAGTGCCTTGACTAGATCTAGTCAAATTTATATTTTATATGCCTTGTTTTCACACATTTCTCATTATTGTCTTTGACTACAAAGTAGTATAAGTATGTAATCTCTTTCACTTGAAAACATAATCGATTTTTCCTTCTTTTTGAAATCTGGTAGTATCAAGGGAACTTTCCACAGCTTTTTGTGTCACCTTTCCTTCCATCAGTTCTCTTTCAGAGTTCATATCCAACTAAGTCCGTTTGAGTGATCCTGTCCGAATCTAGGACGTATCACCTAGCCTCCTGTCGAATCCTCTCGACTTCTCTCTGAAACTCGATTCTTCTTTCCGATCTTCACAAGAAACCTATCACTTTCCACCGATTAAACTCCACCTCGAAGCAAATCTCTCTCTCCTTGAGCCTCTAGCCTTTGTTCAATCACCACGAAACCGACGACTCAGTTAAGATGGCTAGTTGTGACGCCGATCCAGCTGTTAACTGTAGAGACACCGGTGACGAATCATCTCTGACTACTCCGATCCCTCGAATACCACATGCAGACAATGGAAACTTCATAACGACTCTTCAGATAACTCCACCTTCTGACTAGCTTCCTTGTCTGCCATTAAAACCGAGACCTTTGACCTTCAAAAAATCATAACTTTCTTCACCGTTTTTTTCTTAAATTTGAAAACCGAAAAATAATTGACCCTCTGCCTTTTCTTTTCTTCTGCGAGGTACTCCCGGGGACCTCTATTCTAGCTGCGAGACGACGCCTCTACCATCTCAACAGCTTTAGGCGATGAAGCCTACTCCAGAACCTTGACGCTTACCACGCTCTTCTCCAGAGTCTTGCCAGGTACGCTCTTTGTTAGAATATCGGCTAGATTTAGGCTAGTGTGAACCTTGATAACAGTAACTTCACCTGCTGCCACCACATCTCTTATGAAATGAACTTAGTACGAATGTGTTTAATCCTCTCATGATAACCACCATTCTTAGCTAAGAAAATTGCAGACTGTGAATCACAATTTATCTTGACTGCTTGTTGATTATAACCCAGTTCTTCACAAAACCATTTAAGCCATAATGCTTCTTTAGATGACTCTGTTAATGCCATATGTTCCGACTCGGTGGTTGATAGAGCCACAAATGGTTGGAGGCCTGATCTCCAACTGAGTGTGTTGCCTCCCACTTGAAAAATATAACCCGTAACAGACCTGCTTCGATCTAAATCTGTAGCATAATCCGCATCACAAAACCCCTCCACCTTAAACTTTGAGCCTTTAGTGAACTTCAAACTGTAATGAGAAGTACCTTTAATGTACCTTAATATCCATTTCACTGCTTCCCAATGAACACTACCTGGGTTTTCCATAGACCGACTAACCAACCCAACTGCGTGAGCTATGTCTGGTTGTGATCCCACCATGGCATACATGAGACTTCCAACTGCGCTTACGTATGGAATGTCTTCCATGTGCACTGCTTCGATCACACTCTCCTTCTCATCTAAGCTCTTCAACTTGAATTGAGCCCCCATAGGAGTTGTAACTGGCTTGCAATTTGCCATGTTAAAAGTTGAGAGTACTTGTTGTAAGTACTTTCCTTGTGACAACTTTAGAAGACCATTCTTCCTGTCCCTTAGAATATCCATTCCGAGTATCCTTGATGCTCGTCCCAAATCTTTCATCTAGAATTCTCGACTCAAACTTTCCTTCAAGCTTTGAATCCCCGTATAATCCTTTGAGGCTACCAGCATTTCATCCACATAGATAAGTAGGTAAATCCTATCCGAGTTTTCTTTTCCTCTGATATAGAAACACAGATCATAGGAACTCTGCTTAAATTTTGATGCTTCATGAATTCATCAAAACGCTTATTCCATTGCCTCGGTGACTGCTTGAGACCGTACAAAGATTTCTTTAACAAACATACACAGTCTTCTTTCCCTTTAACTACGAACACCTCAGGCTGCTCCATGTAGATTTCCTCATCTAGATAACCGTTTAGAAAAGCTGTCTTAAGGTCTAGTTGTTCTAATTTTAGGTCCTCGTTTACAACTAGAGACAACATAAGCCTTATCTACACATGCTTCACCACGGGTGCAAACACCTCGTTATATTAGATTCCTTCCACTTGAGAATAGACTTTAGCTACTAATCTAGATTTGAATCTAGGATCCTCAACCACCGGGATCCCTGGTTTCCTCTTGTAGACCCATTTACAACCTATAATCCGCTTCTTTTCAGGTCGCTTGACTAAGTCCCATGTTCCATTCTTCTCTAATGAGATCATCTCTTCAACACTTGAAGCCTTCCACTCTTTTCTCTCACGTGTATTCATAGCCTCTGAATAGGAACGCGGTTCATCTATTTGAAGGTCTTGTGCTGCTGACAAAGCATAAGACACAACATCAAAGTCATCAAACTTAGATCGCATCTTAGTCTCTCTACGACTTCTGTCTCTGGCTAGAATATAGCTTCTTAGATCCTGCTCGCCTTCTGAACTGCTTTCTGACTCATCGTCTATTAAACCTTTTTCAATAGTTGAACCAGAACTTGCTCCACCTGAACCTATAGATTCTGTTGCAGTACCAGATGTTGAGGCTCCTGAATCATGTAGACACTTTGTAGGGCCATTTATTAGATCCGGACTGAAAGAGACCTTCCTTACCTTAGCCTTCTCAAGTTTCTTCTCCTGAGACTGATCTATATCCACATCCTTACTCTTAAATTCTTTTTGTTTCAAAGATCCCTTGAAGACTTCTTCTTCGTGAAATATTACATTTCTGCTTATCACACATTTATCCTCTTCTGGCATCCAAACTCTGAATTCTTTAGTTCCTTGAGGATAACCTATGAAATACCCTTTAGTAGCCCTCGTTCCTGTCTTTGACTTTGTTGAGTGGACATAGGCAGAGCATCCAAATCTTCTTAAATGAGATACACTAGGCTTGAAACCACTACATAAGTCTTCTGGAACTTTGAATTCGATGGCTGAGCTTGGTGACCTGTTGATTAGATAAACTTCCGTAGAAGCTGCTTCAGCCCATAAGCTTTCTCCCATTCCACTCTCTGCTAACATGCACCTTACTCGTTCCATGATGGTTCTGTTCATCCTCTCTGAGACTTTGTTTTGTTGAGGAGTATAGACACACGTCATGTGCCTCTTAATCCCAGACTTCTTACATAATTCATCGTATCTAGTATTACAATATTCTAATCCATTATCTGTACGAAGACATTTAATCCTTTTTGAAGTCTGATTTTCAACTTCCATCTTCCATTCCTGAAACTTCGAGAATGCCTCATCTTTAATCTTCAAATAGTAGATCCATACTTTCCTCGAGTAGTCATCTATGAAGGAGATGAAATATTGTTTATCTGCCACACTAGGAACAACGGATGGTGCTCCCCAAAGATCAGAATGTACATACTCTAACACCTCTTTAGACGTATGTTTCCATTTCTTGAAGCTTTGCTTGTGTGCTTTTCCCAGCACACATTCCTCGCAAAAACCAAGTGAGCTAATGTCTTTGTTCTCCAAGTAACCCTGCTTAACCAGTGATTCCATGTTTTTCAAACTTAAGTGACCTAGCCTCGAATGCCACTTCCTCGTAGAATCTACTCTTGATGTAGACACATGAGCTTCACCTTTTAGAACTGAACCTTGAAGATAGTATAATCCATCTGTGTAGATTCATGTAACTACTTCCTTTCCTTCCTTATAGAATTTCACCTTGAATTTATCACCTGTGTAGTTACATCCTGCTTTTTCTAGACAACCATAGGAGATCAAGTTTCTTCCCATTGTGGGCATGTACTTAAATCCTGTAAGCACAAGTAGTGATCCATCCGGGTTCCTTATCCTGATTTTTCCAACTCCTTTAATCTCGCTATAGGTGTCATTTCCCATCAATACTTTTCCTCCTTCACCTTCTTGTAAGTCAAACAGAACCTCCTTATCAAGTGTGATGTGAAAACTTGCTCCATAATCCATTACCCTTTCTGCTCTTGTGTCCTGAATACTCGCTGTCAATACCAGTGGTTCCTTCTTGGTTGAAGCCACGTTAGCTGAACTAGGATTCCTTTTCTTTCCTCTTCAGTGACCTTCTTTTCTCCAAATCGTTTACCAGTTTTAGAAACGCATCTAAATTCTGCTCTATTGACTTATGCTCATCCATCTTATAACTCGCAAATCTTTGCTTGAGATATATCCTGTTAGGTAGAGATTTGGTCTGATAATCCTTTTCCAACGCTTTCCATATACCAAGAGATGTATCTTCCTTCATTACTTTCCTTATTATTTGACCACTCAAGCTCATCTTGATAAGGCTCCTCACCCGCTTATCTTTGACTGCTCTCTTGGAATCAACTTCAGGTTTCGTATCATCACCATCCTTATCGAGATCATCGGTTTTGATCCCAACTTCCTCAAGAACTGAGTCTAACCCGAGAATTTCCAAAGCACATAACATCTTATGTTTCCAAATCCCAAAATCTCCATGTCCGTCAAACTTCTCAACCTCAAATCCTCCTTGTATTGGTTCCATCACTAACCTTTTGTATCTTGATCTTCAATTCGCAGGATACAGACGGGAAAAGAAGATCTTTGTGTAGATCCAGAACCCAGGGAAGAAGAATCACCTTACGAGACTATCCGATCAAACTTGCCGAAGCGTTCAACGCAAAACAACACACACGATTAAGCAGATAAGTTTTGAACCTTAATCTGATCCTTTTCTTGCTTGCTTGAACCTCTTATTTGACGATCATGTTTCTCGTAGTGATCCAAATGAGAGCTTGAGATAGTGACTTGATACAGCAACCGGCGCTCTGATACCACTTGTTACGATTGATCTTTGTATCTTGTATGAGATTGATTTGGTTTTCTAGCTAAAGAAAGACACGACGCAATTTGTTTACCCAGTTCACGGACCTTTCCGCTACGTCTGGGGGGAGACTCAAGCTCTCAATCCACTATTTAGTCACCGGAATCAACCTCCGTGAGAGTACACTTACACGATGTTCTTTGTGTATCAGGTTACAACTGAGGCAAAAGAATCAATATTACAAGAAGGCAAAGATCGATAAGCTCTCCTGCTAACTCCGACTCCACTCGACGAGGTAAGATCGCTTCTTCTCCTTTGATCTCTCTTCTCCTTCGATCTCTTATGTGACTCTGTTTTCAAGTATGTAACAACTCTCTAACAGTTCTCTTCTTGTTGCAGGTATTATAAAGACGACGGCCCATATACGCATCTGGGCCTGACGACTTTGCTGAAGCTCCTGATCTGATCGGTAAGATAGCGGCCCATCATCTGAAAGCCCAGACGAGTAAAGACACAAGCCCAAACAACAATTCTCTTACATCAACACTTCCCCCAGGCATGTTCTTTTAATACATATGTATGCCGGGAGCGGATCGTTACAAAACTTTTTCCTTCTAAACCATTATCGAAGTAAGATCAAACAAAATCAAAAGGATGTTTAATCCTAAGCTTTTTTCAAACTTCTTTTACGTCCTTGTGTCTTCCGTACTACTTCCTTTATTTCTCTTAGATATCCATTCGGTTAAGCTTATCACAAGAGTTGTAATTAATGGCAAGAGTGTTGTTAATTTGTTTCATTCCTTTAAAATGAAAATTATAGTGCGTATATTGCACTACATTATTACATCTTAGTTTTTATTATCACAAAATCTTTCAAAAACAAAATACTTATTACAAACATAATTTAGAGAAAACAGAATTTGCTAAACATCAGAAATAATATTTAAATATGTAAATAAATAGTTGAGACGTATGACGTATGAATATTCATTTCCTCATTTCTTCTCATTCATGCCAAGACTGTTCTTAACACCATCCAAAGCACCTTGAGCCATGTTCTTCACATTTTCTCCAGTCTGGTCTCCAAATACATATTGAAATATCAATATTTTACCAAGTTGTATTCTAGTATTAATAAATGTATACAATTATATTGACCTACATAAATATATGCTGTAAATTTAACTTCAAAGGGGTATATGCAATAAAAATTAATGAAAATATACCTGGCCGAGAAAACCAGCGGTTTGTTCCTGTCCATGTTGGGCGGATTCTCTAGTGGAATGAGATTTATCAGCAGATTTGTTTTGTGCTGAATGTGTAACATCAACAGCCTTGTCATGTGCTGATTGTGCCACCTCTGCAGTCTTATCACGTGCTGATTGTGCAGTCTGCTTTGCAGACTCAGTCCACTGCTCGGCCTTCTCCTGTTGTATCCATGAGAACGTTATATACAAAAACAATATTTAGGATTTGGTGAAATACTTATTCAATGTGGCTGGAAATTGATTAATAAAAAATTTGAGGTCGCATATCATACACGAGCTTGGCCCTTGGTTTGGCCAGCATTGAATGCTTGCTGTGACATGATTGATGATCTAAAGAGAAGAAATTTTTTAAGAAGATTCAAAGTCTGTGAGAGAGTTAGTTCTATTAGCTTTGATTGCTTGAATTGGTTTGATACAAGGTATATTTATAGCAATATTATTTGGATTTCTTTGAATTTTTGTGATTAGTGGTGGACAAAAACTTTTGTGTGTGTGGATTTATTGTTGCCGATCTTGAGAGAATTGTGGGTTAGCCATTTGTTTTGTTTTGTTTTGTAACATCAATTTGACTTTTTCTTTCGTTTTACTCTTTTCATAAATAAAAAAAAAATCAAAGTTCTCGTTCTCCCACCGCATCCCCAAATAGAAATAAAATATGGTAAAAAACTAAACTATTTTTGGTAAGGGTAGGCAAATTATTTAAGATCTGTTATCCAATCTTTTTTATGTTTTTTTTTTTTTTTTTTGCTATTTCAAATTTTTGGTCAAGGCGAAGACGGTAGCCCATCGGGAGCTGTTGTATAATTTCAAATTTCAAATTCCAAATATGTCACATTTTCGCTATCAAGACTATATTTATACTATTAGCAACATAACGCATTAGTTCAGAAACGTTGGCATGTAAGTCATACGGTTTGTGCATTTTTAATACATTACTTTTGTCCATATATGTGGCGATATGGTGGTGTAATGTTCGTATAGCTACTAATGATAGTTGTTTAAATTTAATTAATCATAAACAAAAATAACCTAAATTCATATATTTTACATTAATACTTCAGTTTATTAAAAATATTATAAAACTCAATATTTGATTACAACAACTAAATTTAATTAATAAATAAATAAAAAATTTAGATTATTTTTGAAACAAGTTCTTAAAAGATTTTTTTTTTACAGTAACAATTTATTTTCTGAAACAAATAATTTTTTTTTATTTTTTTAATATGGATTATCTTTTAGTTTTTGGTTTTTGATTTTGTTTGTATTTACAACAGTTAGTTATATTCATACAAATTTATTTGGTTTAATCATTATTTTTTAAAATCATACAGTTTATATGCAAGTTATGTTCCGAAAGCATAAGAATAGGAGATTTATAAAGTAACATCATCTTTTGTGGTAAAAAATAGATTGAGAAATTAGAGTTTTCTTGATAAAGAACAAAATGAATAGAAGAAGAAGACATTTGTTTCTTCGGAAAGCAGACAATGAAATATTCTTTGATTTATTTTCCAAATTAAATTTTAAAATAATAACAATAATTTTTATTATACTATCAATTATGGTTCACCGTAAGTAAACAAGTTTCAAAATATTTCAGGTTTCCATATTGATTATATATTTGTTGTTCATATATGGTCAATGTTTCACCTTCTCCAATTTTTTCTTTTTGTTAGATTGTGAAAATCGAAATTCACACTGTCGATTTTCGTTAATGGAAGAAAGTCAAGATTTTCGTCTTTCTTTGAGGATCCGGATTATCTGCGAAAACATACTAATACAAAAAAAGATAAAGATAGCAAAATATCGATGGAGAATAGCACTGAGACGTTTTATTGATTGAGATGAATATAGTTACATAGTTTCACCGAAATAGGATGAATAAGAAATCATTAACAATGGAGAATCACATAACATAACGGAAAAACGTTCTAAGTATGGAACTTGTTAATTTAGCCACCTAAGTTCTAAATTTTCCTAATGCTAACATAAATTCTCTAAGGTCTAAATTTTTAAATCATTTTGCACCTCATCTTGGCTCTCATTATATATGCCTCCAAGGTATATCTTCTTTCCTTTTCTGTCCCCGATTCGAGTCTATCTATTTACGGAAATCTTCCTTATTTTCTCAATCTTTATAATTATTATGAAATCTTGACATTTATCTTCTTTTCAATTTATATCATGTGAAAATTAAATAAACTATCGTTGTAGTTTGGGATCATTCTTGTTTAGAGTTGCAAGTAGGATTTTGTCGCGTTTTAGACCTTCATTTGCAAATATAGTAGTCATGTTTACCAAATTAAAAGCTTTCGTCAAGCTTTTTAGAGCCCCATTTTTGTTGGCTTTACTTGTTTATTCCTTCGTATATGAACTGGGACCATATAAGTATTGTTTTGCCTTTGGATCATATAGGCACTTTCTTAGAAACAGAAGATTTGCCAGCTTGATTACTTTTCTTGGCCATTAAGCTAATCAAACAATCATAGTCAAAACCTAAACCACCACCCAAATCTGATTCACTTCTCTAGCGTTTATATAAAACTCATTATAATATAACCATTTAGTGGACTCAAAGAGGAAAGCATAAGAGAGCATTAGCTATAACTAACTTCTCCATCTCAACTACTTCATAGTCCTCAAAATGCAACAACTTCGCAATCACTTTCCTCCTTGTTTATATAAACTAGTTCTTCAATCTCAAAATCCATCAAATATTTCTTGCCAAAAAGAAAAAGAGTATCCAAAATGACCAAACATTCACCACTCTTACTTTCAAAATCAATCTTTCTCATAGTTGCTCTTTTTACTGCAACAACCGCACTCGACTCTGCTCCCGAAGACCCGATTTTTGAATTGTACATGCATGATATACTTGGTGGAAGCAGTCCAACAGCAAGGCCCATCACCGGTTTGCTTGGAAACATCTACAACGGTCAAGTACCGTTTGCTAAGCAGATCGGTTTTGTTCCGCCAGAAAACGGTGTAGCCATTCCAAATGCAAATGGTGCAATGCCAACGGTCAACGGTATCAACGGTATTCCTCTAGGTACTGGTTTATCCGGTACAGCGTTTTCAGGTCAGAATCTAAACGGGATTCAAACACAGTTGGGTCCTGATGGTCTGAGTCTTGGCTTTGGAACGATCACGGTTATTGATGACATACTCACATCCGGTCCTGACTTGGGTTCCCAGCCGCTTGGTAAAGCTCAGGGGGTTTATGTTGCAAGCTCAGCAGATGGAAGCACACAGATGATGGCTTTCACAGCTATGCTTGAAGGTGGAGAGTACAATGATAATCTCAATTTCTATGGAATTTACAGAATCGGAAGCGCTATGTCGCATCTGTCTGTGACTGGAGGAACTGGAAGGTTCAAGAACGCTTGTGGGTTTGCAGAGGTAAGGCCACTGATTCCCGCAGGTCAACACTTTGTTGATGGAGCAGAGATGCTGTTGAGGATCATTGTCCATCTTAAGTACTGAAACTTGTAAATGAAATGTGTGATTCCATTTGTGAGTTGAAAAATGTTTTCTAGTAATGTAAACAATTTAAAAGAAACTTTGTATTTTATATGATTTGATACAACAAACATCATATCCATATTCTGAACCATTTATACGAATTGGAGACTAACGGTACACAATATGAAGGGTTTTGTGTTTATTGCTTACATGCTTATGGTCTAGACAAAGAACTAAGCATAAGAATTCTGTAAGGATTATGAATTTCAGGAACAAACACTGTTCGGTCAGCCGCTACATCTCCTGTAGGGCCATAAGTTTAGTCAGAACACTCCGAAGAATGTGGCTGCAGCAAAGACTAAGAAGAGAGCTCCACCAACGTATCCCACCTAGATAAAAAAGATCACCAAATTTTCATCAGTTTGTAAACGGGATTCGATTTCTGTGAATGGACCTTGGGTAAGCATTTGCTTGTACCAGTTTCTCGGAGATATAGTTGGCTAAGAACGCGCCGCCCATGATTGCCAGCAATGTTGCCACCAAGTGTCCAGCAATAGCACCACTCGCAACTCCCCATGGAGACTGTAACAAAGAGTTTGATAAATAAGAAAGTTGGTTAGAGTTTAGTGAGCTAATGCTTGGTGGTGTTGCGGAATGGTATGGATCAAACCTGTGCAGCACCAAGCGCAACAGTTGCAAGCATTGAACGATCTCCCCATTCCTGATTTAGATCAAAGAAGCATCAATTATCATAACGTGGATGGTTTAAATTAAAGTTCTTGATAAATTAAAGTTCCTTACAGCAAAGAACACAAGGCTGAAGGATTTCCAGAGGATTTCAAGTGGGTTTGTTAACTTTTTAGACGCCTTTTCTTTAACGAGTTCCTCAGCTTCAGTGTATTCACCGAGTTCTATACCACTTTCCTCACCATTCTTGGCTTCAGCTTGTGGAAGATCCCATGCATCCTTAATGGATTTCAATCCAAAGAACATGAGAAGCGCAATTGCAGCATATTCTCCTATCGGTAGTGCTGTTCAACAAGAGAGAAGAAGTATCCCCTATCATATATTTTTCACAGGATTCGGTTGTTCAAGACTGAAGAACCTCAGGTAGCTTACTTGTTTGGAACTGAGCAGGCACGGATTGAAAAACCTTCCCGATAACAACAGATAAGATAGTCATCAACGATAAAGCTCCCATTGAACCTAAAAGGACCTTGTCAAGATATCCAACAATGTTCCTCGCCGTCAGATTATAACAAATGGACCCATAAGAGAGTGAGAGTAAGATATTAGAAGCAACCGTACCAATGTTTTCTCGTATTGCATAGCCAACAAAGCAGCAATAAAAAATGTCTGGCCAACCGAAAACAATAATATATATATGTCAGATCTCAGAACAATCTATGTAATATGAATAGACATATATATATATATACCTTGTCTCCAATCTCAGAAACGAATATCAGTGAGAAGGCTGCTGTGAAGCCTGATTTTGCTACTGCTGCTAGAACTGAGGATGGTCCTCCCTTGAGAAATGTGATTAGAGAGAATACCAAACCGCAACTCAGTAGTACAAGTGCTACCGATAAAGAGTAAGGGAATGGCCCTTGAGGTTTTAAGCTGCAGGATACAAGGATCATGGATCATATATGCACTTCAAAGTAGTAGTTGAATTACATTAGCTTCCTTTAACAGTTAGTATTGTATAATTCACAGGGACCAGAAGAAACTCTACTACTAAGATTAACATCACCAAACCTTTCTGATGAAGTGGCATGAGACTGATCAAGAGAACTACTTTGAGATCCATCCTCCTCATTTCCAGATCCAGCACCAGCATTTGATGCATGAACTCTAAATTTTCCGCAGAGTAAATCCGATCTTGATGTCCATCTAAATCTTACTGCAAAGCCAGTTAGTACATTATTAAGTTGCTTAACACAACAAGCAGATCCATGAATCAATCAGCTGTAAGAAAACATAAATGTTTTGCTTATATGTGGTTTCGATTAGCTTATAGCAAAAAAAAACATCTTTTACACTTTACATCCAACTCATAGTTGCACTATTCAGCAGATCTAAGCAGCATGGATATAGTTCTCTGGTGAGTTGAATCGAAACTTGGGAACTCTAAACTTACAAAGAGGAGACGGTGGTTTTCTATAATTCTTCGGGCAAGGCAACGATTCAGACACGGACAGAAACGGGAGTTTCCGTACTGAATATACAGATGCTGTGGAGTAAGCACTATTGCTAAAGCTTGTAATACTCATTGTTCTTGAATCCACGGAAGCAGAGGGTTTAGTGAATCATTGCTTTGGTTTGATAAACAAGAAAACCAGAAAGAACGATGGAGACTTTCTTCGGATTTTACTCTCTGCAGAGAGAATGGGTTAGTGATAATGATGGAGATAGGATTGTGCAATTCGGGTTGCCTTGTCTGTGCGGTTGGGATTTGACTTTGATGCGCCACGTGTGTCTTTTTGCACTCGAGGATAAAGACACGGCAGCGTTTGATGAGTATAAGTGATAATTATTTAAGTACTTCACATTCCGATATTACATTTATAATTAGTTAATTCTCTCAAATAATTTTTTTTTTAGTTTTTCTTATAAAAATAATCTTCGAAATGATCAAAATAGTTTTTTTTTTAATATTTTAAAATTTTTTAAAAAAATTTGAAACTCCATCTCCAAACATATCCTCTAACTCTATGAGTATAGTCTAGATTAGTTAACCTTAAGGATATAAATGCATATAAATATATATTTTACCTTTTAATAAAATCTATTTAGGTGATTTTCTTCTTTAAAAACTATTTTTGTGAAAAAAAACTAAAATGAACTATCTAACATAATTTCTCTTTTTAATTTGTTTTGCTAATAAACATTATGATAACTGATGTAAATATATATTATAATGTGATAATTTTGTATAATATTGAAACTCATATTTAAGTTTAACAAAATCTATTTAATATATATGTGTATATATATATATGATACATACTCATATATAAATATCCAAACCAATAAATTAAATAATGACTTCACAAGCAAATATATTATATAATAGGTGGACGGTTCATACGTATGTGTGGACATCAATATGATCCCGAGATTGATGATTATATTTCTGTAATATATATTCTCTTATGCTAACATATCATATATGTGTATTTAGTTATTTATAAATACTTATATATAGAATAATCATAAACTTATATGTTGTACTTATTAAATTTGGTGTTTATATTTTTATGATTCTTGCTGATTAGTTATATTATGTTATGTTAAAATATCATATATGTATATGTAATCTATCATTCTGTATATTTTTATGTACTATGAAGATATTCATTTATAACTTCGTGGAAAGAATATAGTATAAATATTATCAAATAATATTAAACTAATATTACTAAAATAAAAAGACATTCAAAACAACATTTGAATTTTAAGGTTTTCAAATAAATTTTTAAATATCGGTTGGCCGGGCTGCCGTTTTGACTGGGCTTTTGATTTCTCAAGTGTCCGGTGTAAATTGGTAGCTTTTGGCCGATTGAGTTTATTCCGAAGATCATTGATTCTAGAGTTTAGCTTATTCCGCAAGTCGACTTTGGAGTAAAGCGTGTCTCAGAGATCAGTGACTGGTGGGCTCTCCTTGATATGTAGTTTGAGATGGGTGTCGGAGGTGCCCAACCGCCTGGACTTTGAGTCGTTGATCATAGTTCAGAGATCAGCCTCTTCCCCTGAGCTGTTCCTCGGCTTTATCAATTTACGCTTAGTGTATCTCGCAGATCTTTGGACTGCGATTCCTCATTAGAGGACGTCTCTTGTGTAGCTAGGATCACCTGGATTAGTTTTTGGTTCCTCGGTTATTCCTCCTCCAAGGGAGTGTCGTCTCGAGTGCGAAGAACGGGTTCTTCTGTTTCTGGTTGGCGTTCATCCCATTGAGTTCTACCTTGGGGGGTTTTGCCCCCTTTTGTCCTTGTTTTTGTTCCAGCTCTTAGCGTTTTTCTGCCTCGGTTTGGGCGGTTCGATGTTTGCGTTTTTGCTGTTGAAAGCCGCTAGCAGAGATTCTTGAAGCTGCTAGCATTTATTGGTGTTGTGCCCCTTTTACTTTGGGATACGAGCAGTACTTTACATATCCACAGAGCTAGAGGGACCATCAATGGTCTGTTGTTTCTCATTGGTGTCTCTCTCCCAAGTCTTCCACCCTTTCTCTCGAACGACGAACATTGAAGCGGGCCGTTCGTCTTCAACAACCATCTAGATGAAGCCTTTCTTTCGATCGGTTTTATCGTAAGAGGAGGGCAGGCGCAACTCCTGTCGCGTATCGGCCAGTTTGGTTGATGATGGCTTTGAGGCATCCTGTTTATGGATGATCACTTGAGTGTTATTCTATCGAGCAATAGCATCCTGGAGGGACGTTTTCGGGATTCTATAGAGGTCATTGTCAAACTTTGAATGCACATAAAGGGTGTTATGGGAGCATCCACCGCTATGTTGTCGGGGACGTTTACTTGGGAGGTGAAGGCTTTGAACTTCTCTATGAAAACGTGGAGGCTCTATCCCTAGTGTTGGGAAATTTTCCATAGGTCGGATGCCATTGCTCCCTGCCGGGTAAACATTATGTAATGTTTGATGAAAGCCACCAAGAGGTCATGGAAGCTGTTTATGGAGTTCTCAGGTGAACGGGAAAACCAGGTTATATGAAAGCCGGCGAGACTTTCGACAAAAAGCTGGCAAAAAGCCTCGTCTTTCTTATCATCGAAAAAGTTTGTTCTTCCCATCGCTGTATTCAACAATGTAACGTGGTCGGTGGGATTTGAGTCGCCAGAAAAATTGGGAGATGGAAAATTTTTGTCAGTCAGAGCCGTACATCATTGATTCGACATGAAAAAATGATTTTTGAGAGTGTCGGCGGGGAGACTGTCGATCTGTGGGGCTAAGCTCGTGTCGTTGTGAATTTTTGAGTGGATGTCTTGCATCAAGAGTATGACTCAATGATTTTGCATATGGTTTGTAGATCTGGTCCACCAAACGTTTGGACGGCGTCTCTGGGAGCTGGGTTAGTGAGAGCAGCTTTTTCCTCCGATTGGACGGCCGCCCGGTCCGTGTGAAAGAGGTTGCATCGTATGGTCGAAGGGTTGCTTGCGGTACCGGTAGGAAGAGCTAGAACAGCGGCTAAAGTGGCGAGTTGTTCGTTGGTCGCTTTTTGCGCCTCTTCCTGTTGGGCTAGGTGCGCCATGATGGTGTTCATGAAGTCTGACACGGTGGGTGTTGCTTCGACGGGAGGAATGGCGGGCTCTCTGCCAGAGTTTGATTCTTCGAGATTCATGATGATCTTTGGTAACGTTGTTTCATTCTGCCCCATGGTAGGCACCAACTGTTTAATCTGAGTTAGGTCGAAACTCATTCAGTGAGACTTAACTCGTCGGTGGATTAGTTTGAAGATGTTTTATTAGATTGGAGTAGGTGCTTACAGATCAGAAATGAATAACGGAAAAGTATAAGTCGTCCAAAATACAAGATGAGTAAAACCATAGTTTATAGCCTCCTAGTGTGTGTCTAATGCTTTTTCTGTCAGTCCCACTCTTCCTTATATAGCTAAACCTCTTTTCCTTTGTTCGCCCTAGGTCGCCCGCTCCAATGGGCTTGGCCTTCTGAGTAAATGGGCCGAGCAGCTCGGCTTTGAGCCGAGGTAATACGCCATCTCCATGGACCGAGTAAAGCAGTCTAAAACCGCATTGTGTATCTGGTTGGGGGCTCCATGAGCCGAGCCAACACCCCTAGTCAGTGTAACAGGCTGGATCTTTTATGTCATGGGCCTGGTAATGAGATATAATCCATCTTCTATATCGTTATTCCTATTTTCCAAACTTTTTCAGTGAGTATCGTTGGAGTGAAAGGAGGTTGTGTGAATTTTTATTAAATCGATTTTGATTTTGGGATCTCGGGTCACTACGGGTTGATAGGTTTGCCAAAACCTCGCAGGTTCAATTTAAAGGGAGTGGTCAGAATATGGTTAAGCGGTTAGACGATTTCGGTTTAACTGATTTATGAAATGATGCGAGTCGGGTTGAAGTTAGTGGTTATATCTGAATAGAAGTTGTAATTTTTTGAGAAGTTTATGTTTTTTTCTTATTATTCTAATTTAAATATTTTCTTTAGAATTTTTTTTTAGAATAGTCATTTTTAGTTTATTTTCACAAAATAGTCTTTAAGGAAGAAAATGATCCAAATGTTTTACTAAAAAGGTAAATATACACTTATAATCTTAGAATTAACTAATACTCCTTCCGTTCCTAAATATAAAAAATTTAGAAGAGTTTTTATGTTTTAATATGTAAGATGTTCTCACATTTCTAGGTAGCTTTAAGTTTATCAAAAACTGTGTAATCAATCAAATTTAATAGTTTTATTTTTTAATTGGTCAAGTAGTTTTAAATTTATATTTTAATAATATTTTTTTAGATAAAAAGTAATTTTTTAATAAGTGTGTTTTACCATAAAAGTCTTATATTTAGGAACAAAGGGAGTATAAATTTAGTATTTAGAGTTAAATGGGTCGGGTTTTAGGATGTGGTTTCAAATATTAATTTTTTTAAAAAAAAATTAAATAAAAATAAAAATAAACTATTTTAATTATTTTCTTTTTTGAATATTATTTTTATGATAAAAATTTAAACAGAATTGTCGTTTTATTTAAAACCATGTTTCTGGGAGATTAGCTTATGACTAGGGGCACCAGAGGAGATGACTCATCACATTCCCCGGGAAAAGAGAAGAAAAGAAAATGTACTCGGCCATTCGGTCGTCGCTTCCGCTGGATGTCAGCATGGGAGAGTATTCCGACGGAACTAACCTTCCCGTCGACGCATGCTTGGTTCTAACTACTGACCCCAAACCCCGCCTTCGCTGGACTTCGGAGCTCCATGAGCGATTCATCGACGCCGTCACCCAGCTCGGCGGACCCGACAGTGAGTATCCATGGCTGTTTCTCTTGTTGACATTCCTCAATCTTTGCCCCTTAGTTTCCTCATTTGCCCTTGCCTTGTTGTTTTCTTATACTTTGATGTTTGTGTCTTTTGTTCTGTACTGGACACTGCTGTTTTGTTTTGGTCTTTGCTTTTAGATTTGATTGCAAGATCTGTTTCATTCGCCTGTGGTATGACATTTGACTTGTCTTGTCTTGTCTTGTCTCTGTGTGTTTTTGATTACAGAAGCAACACCCAAAACGATAATGAGAACGATGGGGGTGAAGGGTCTCACTCTCTACCACCTGAAATCTCATCTTCAGGTTTAATAAATATCTATTTTTATTGTTTACTCGATTTCTTGCAACAAACAAAGCTCAGTTCTTTTACTGTTTTGTTTGGTAGAAATTCCGCCAGGGGAGGCAATCATGCAAAGAATCAACTGAAAACTCTAAGGATGGTATTCATCTTATCCTCCATTTAGATCCTAGCTTCTTATATTAATGGAAAATGGTTAGTCATCAGTTCACTTGTTGACTGATATCTCTATGAACTTATCTATGCAGTTTCTTGTGTTGCTGAGAGTCAGGACACAGGTTCATCTTCAACGTCATCCTTAAGATTGGCTGCCCAGGAACAGAACGAGTACGTTTACATTTGGTCGTCTCTTCGTCCCCAATTTTCTAACTAGTGGCTGTGAATGAGTTTTTTTTTCCTTGGTGAGGCAGGAGTTACCAGGTTACTGAAGCTTTGCGTGCCCAGATGGAAGTCCAAAGAAGACTACACGAGCAGCTAGAGGTTAGCTTTCTTATTCTTATTCACTATAAATCAGATAGGTTTTGATTAATGCGAGACTCTCTCTACTCTCAACCAAACCCCAGAGACACTCCTATCATTTACTAACTGCTCTCTAACTTAAACTCCCAGCACCTCTAATCTGCTAAGAGTTGAGCTGCATATCTTCTTCCAAGCATATCAGAACGATACTACTTAGGAAGTCTTTTGACAGAAAATTCAACATTGTACCATGGATCCAGGTTTGATTGGGGTTCTTTAGTATGGGCAGGTGCAACGGCGACTGCAGCTCAGGATTGAGGCACAGGGGAAGTATCTGCAATCAATTCTAGAGAAAGCTTGCAAGGCTATAGAGGATCAAGCTGTTGCGTTCGCTGGTCTAGAAGCAGCTAGAGAAGATCTTTCAGAGCTAGCCATAAAGGCCTCCAATGGGTGCCAAGGCCCATTCGACACAACAAAAATGACGGTTCCATCCTTATCCGAGCCTGCTGTAGCGACAGGGCACAAGAACAACTGTTCAGCAGAGAGCTCGCTGACTTCAAGCACTTTGGCAAGCCCGGTTTCAGTTGCTTTGATGAAGAAAAGGCATAGGGGTGTGCTTGGAAACGGAGAAAGCGTTGTTGTGGGTCATGAAGCTGGGTGGGTTATGCCTAGTAGTAGCCTTGGATGAAGGCAGAGAGGCCAGATTTTAGATAATTTGCTTTGTTCTTGTAGTTGAAACTTGAAAACTGTCATCTCTAATGTATTTATTTGTTGAAGCTCTAGTGTCTGCTTTAGACAATTTGCAATGAGGGGGTTGAAAAATTTATTCAACAGTTGATTGAATGCAATGAGGGTGTTGGAAAGCAAAAAAAAAAAATGATGTGGCTTACATTGTGCTGAATTGTTTCAATGGGTTGAAACAAAAAAAGAAATAGTGACCACATTTGATTTGATGAGATGGATGATTGTAATCATGTTATTAGTAATGAAATCTTTTATAGAAAATCATTTTTTTTTAGAAAAAAATATACTAAAACTTATCATTTTTTGTGTTCTACATGTAGAAAATGATTTTGATACAACAAAATATTTTTTGTAATATTATTTAAATCTTTTTTTATTTAATTTATTTTCTAATGGTCCAACAATTATCAAATTCAACATTTCAGTAATAACTTTTTTTAAAAATGAAATTGATTTTGAATAATTAGGTGAAAAGGAGAAGATGTGTTGAATAATTTCATCATTGTAGATAGTCTTAAGGGGCTTAAAGCAAAACTAACACAAAAACTATTGAGCTTTTTCAAATATGACCTAAAATTTGAAGTTGAACACCAAAATAACCCACATATTTTTTTGATTTTTTTCTTTATTCACCCTGAAAGTTCGAGTTATTCACGAAAATGCCATTATTTTTTTTTTAGTTTTTTTCGAAAATGATTTTTTTACTTTATCATCCTCATCTTCACCAAATATTTATAATATTGTCATTGTTATCAATACACTTACTACCATGAACAACTAATTTGAAGCTCTTAGTGCACAAAAGTTTCAATATGGGTGCTTGGAGAACCTAAGGAAGTCATCTCAAAGGTTTAAGATATGAAACCATTTCTTTTCTAGATCTGTTCGCGAATTTCAGAAGATTTCGGGAAGACTTTCAAAAAACTTCGTTAGATGTAATCTCCATCAAAAAGACTTCCCTAGAAGTCTTCTAACTTTCCTTTGTTAACAAAAAAAAAAAACAAAAATTCCAGAGAAGACTTCTCGAGAAGTGTTTTCAGATAAACAAGTTAGTTTTGCAATTGACCAAAATTTGTTAAAAAATTAACTTTTTATAGAATACTTCTAGAGAAGTCTTCTCTCGAAAAACTTTTATAGAAGTCTTCTCGAAATCTTTTCAGTGTTGCAAGAAGTCTGTGTGAATTACTTTTGCAATTGAAAAACAATAGTGAAACATTTAATATTAATGAGAAGACTTTTTGGAAAGTCTTATAGAAGAAGACTTCAGAAGTCTTCTCAAATTTTATTCTGAATTTTGATCAAACATTTGGTTACGTCACGGAAGACATCTAGAGAAGTTTTCTCTAGAAGAGTTAAATATAGTCTACAAGGAAGACTTTCCAAAAAGTCTTCTATAAAAAGTTAAATTTTTTGACAAACTTTGGTCAATTGCAAAACTAACTTGTTTATCCGAGAAAACTTCTCGAGAAGTCTTTTCTAGCATTTTCGAAAAAAATCAAATTCAAAAGTAAGCTAATATTTACAAAGGAAGATTTTTCAAATTTTCAATTGCAAAAATGATCTAAATGGAAGACTTCTTAAGAAGTCTTCTTCTCCAAGAAGACTTATACTTTTTAATAAGTCTTCTACGTAAATCTTTATTAAACTTCAATTTTCTCCAAACTTAAAATAATTTTTTTAAATATTTTCTTGTTAATTCATGTTTATTAGTCAATATTAGGACTCCTGAATGGAATTCATAACTTAATTGGTGATAATTATGAGATTTCAAATATTCATGTCTACTAATGTTTCTAGCTAATGTGAGAAGATTTTTGGAGAAGTCTCCTACGTTAGAATTTCAAGTGTTAAGTAACTTCAAGAGTATGAAGTCATGTGGTTTAATGTGTCTTTTAGATCATAAGATATAATTTTTAACTTCCATGAGATTTAAAATTTCAACTTTCACTTAAAATTCAATTTTGTTTTTTTGTGAATTTGACTAAGTTTTCATGAGAAGTCTTCTCTCTTAGTTTTAGTAAATTTGACTAAGTTTTTGTGTTGTTGTGTTTTGTTTTGTTTTGAGTGGAAAGAATAGTTAAAAAAGTTTTTGGTATGGTGTATCAATAACTTCAATAATATCAAGTACTTTTGGCAAAACATGAACATATTTACCAATTTTTTTTTATTCAAATCTCTTAAAGTTTACAAATGAATTCACGACTAAAATAGTAAACATACAAATCATAAAAAGACCATAAAATTATTACACATTGAGCTAGCTAGATATTGTTGGGGATAGATTACATCTACTCGACATAGGCCCATTTAGACAAGATCTTGGTCTAAGAGTAAGATCAAAGTCGGCTTGTAAGACCTAGAACCGACTTTAGGCATCGAGCTGGTGCATATATAAAGAAGGAGGGTTGAGGTCAAGAAACACATTCACACATACAAACGGAGCAGGCTAGAACAAAGGTTTACCATATAACATTTTCTTTCTTTGTTCTTCATCAAACTCTTCGACTTTACTCAATAAACACCTTTGATTCTTCTCAAACTCGCCTCTCTAATAACCTACCATCGAAATTGTACTACCGATCTAGGTGTACCGATTTCAGATTCAACAATTGGCACCGTCTGTGGGAAATTAAGACAGTAGCGATCAAGAACAACAATCAAACGATGATGGGATCTCCAGCAAATCAAACAGGTAAACAACCAGTCGACCTCAACGCAGTCTTGGTATCTCTCGCCACCGTGGTACAGCGACTCGATCAACAAAGATGCCGCAAACAAATCTACGCAGGAGCGTTTAGACGTAATAGCCGCAGCGTGCATACCGCCGACATAACCAGACGATCAAGATCTCGAAACAGCCAGACGACGTTTGTTTCAGACCACGGCGTGAGACCAAGCAGCCGACCAAACAGCTAATGAAGAACTCCTTCGCCTCCGAGGGACGATTCAAGACATGTCGTCTCGGTTCCATCAAGCGACATGCTTTGCACCAGAAATAGACCGAGTCTTGGCCGCGACTCAGAAAACTCCTTTCACCAAGAAAATCACTGATGTTCGAGTTTGACATCAAGACAAGCTCATAATCCCATCTTTTCGCGGCGATTCCAACCTTAGGGACCACATGACCAGTTTTAACATCGCCATGGGACGAGCTCACTTCTCCGCAGAGGAACGAGATGCCAGTTTTTGCCAACTCTTCGTCGAGAATCTAACTGGACCCGCTCTCACTTGGTTCTCTTGCTTATCAAAGAACTCGATCGACACTTTCAAAGAACTCTCTACCGAGTTCCTAAAGCATTAATCAATGTACATCCTACATGGAGCCTCATCAACCAATCTATGGAAGATATCACAGGGATAAAAAGAGTCTCTCCAAGACTTCATGGAAAGGTATAAGAACCTAGTTTTGAAAGTTGATGTCTCAGACAAAACCGCGGTCGAGACATTACACAACGCGCTATGGATCATATCATCTTTTCGATCCGATCTCTATACAAATAGCACAATCACTCTCGAAGACGCCCTTCTCATAGCAAATTGCTTTATCTGGATGGAGGAGGATAACACAACTTATACCACGAAACAAAACGCATTGAAGCTCCAGTTAACACCGAAGGCGACAACTAGTTACCAGGAACCCCGCCAGCATCAGCCTTACGATAAGAAAGGTAAGGTCTTCTCGGCAACAGAGGAAGTAGGAGTCACTTCCGTTGCGGCACCAGCTGAGCGACCATGGAACGTATGGAATAGAACCCTCGAAGGAAAACCCTTGTCGTACGACGAAACAAAGTTTTGCACGTACCACAAATCCAAGGGTCACGATACCAATGAATGCAAACGGCTCGCAGAGGCCGTATACTCAACATTCAAAAGCGGAGTCGTCACACTTGATCCGCCAAAAGCCAGGCCCAACAAGAAGAAAGGCAGCTGGACCAAAAACCGACAGACGAATGCTAAGGCGCAAGAGCCTAACCAGGCAATTCATCTAGATGATCAGGACGCCTCTGCTCCACCTCGGCATCGAGACGATACCGACACCGAAGACGAGCGACCTCAAGTCGCTAGATGGTTCAACCTCATCTCGGCGCAACCATCAACATCTTCTTCTTCCGAAGATAACAACATTCAAGATCCTCAGGAAAAGGGAGGAGACCTTCGAGAACGTCTCCAACACAAACGTTCGACAACCAACCTGCAAGATACTCTCCTTCACAAGAAGAAGCCAATGCTCTAGGACAACGACCTCCGTCAAAAACTTGCTTCCAAAGCAGACGCAATCGCGCCTGATCTTCGGAAGTCGTTATCTGATAAACCTCCCAGCGTCTTCCGACGAATTAATATCATTCTTGGATGTCCACCCCTATGCAATGATTCAGTGAAAGCAATCAAGGAATACCAACGCTAAACAGTAACTGCTCAGCGATGTCCGACCAAGCACGAAGGGGAAACACCAGTCACGTTCTCGGACAGCGACCTAACCGACATAGACCAGCCGCACAATGATCCCCTGCTGGTCGAACTACAAATCGCTACTTGCGAGGTCACTCATGTTCTCATTGATACTGGAAGTTCAGTCGTCCTCATCTTACGACAAACCCTGATCAAAATGATGGTGGACCTTAAGGACATCAAACCCTCGTCGAGAGCACTTACTGTTTTCAACGGATCATCAACACATCTCTTAGGCACTATCCGCCTCAACGTTTTTGTCGGCGGAGTAAGTAAGCTCGTCAAATTTTATGTGATCGATACAAAAACCCAATACAACGCGATGCTGGGCACACCATGGCTTCATATGATGAAGGCAGTTCCATCGACATACCATTAGTGCGTCAAATTCCCAACCAGGGAAGGAACCATCTTCACACTCAAAGGCAACCATCGTCTTGCGAGGAGCATGCTAATCTCCGACTTCAAAAATCAGCAAGTTACCTTCCTCGTCGAACCAGAAAAGAAGCTGTCTCCACAGAAAGAGGAAACTATCCAAATTGAGATCGATGCAGAGAATCCAGACAAGACTGTCAGTATAGGCTCCAGACTCAGCAACGATTTGGACACATAATTAACAATGTTCCTCAGTGCGAACAAATCAACTTTCTCTTTGACCGCCGCCGACATGCCCAGTATCGATCCAGCTATTACAGCCCACCGACTAAACATTGACCCAACATACAAACCGATTAAGCAAAAACGGCAAAAACTCGTTCCTTAGAGAGTAAAAGTCGTAAACGACGAGGTCGATAGACTTCTCGGAGCAGGATCCATCGCAAAAGTCAACTTATCCAGACTGGTTAGCCAACCCAGTCGTCGTCACGAAGAAGAACGGAAAGTGGAGAGTATGCATCGACTTCACCGACCTAAACAAAGTTTGCCAAAAGACAGTTTTCCCATACCTCACATCGACCAGATGGTTGAGTCCACAGCTGAGAACGAGCTGCTCTCCTTTATGGACGCCTTTTCGGGCTATAATCAAATTATGATGCAACCAGGCGATCGAGAGAAGACTTTGGTCATCACTGATCGCGGCACATATTTCTATCGAGTGATGCCGTTCGGGCTCAAAAACACAGGAGCTACTTATCAGCGTCTCGTCAACAAAATGATCATTGACAAACTAGGAGTTACTATGGAAGTCTATATTGACGACATGCTCTCCAAGTCGCTCGTGACCAAGGACCACGCCAGACACCTCACTGAGTGCTTCGACACCCTCAACAAGTACGGAAAAAAAGCTGAATTCGTTTTTATAATCATAACTTGTGTGAATCTGGGGAAGCAATCCTAAGACTAAACTGAACGTAGTCCTCAGCAATTACTAAACAAACATGCAAATTTTAGTTGCAGATTTTGCAATCGAAGATGTTAAAAACGCGAAAGGTATATACTTTACGGCGGAAATTAGAGAGTCCTTGCAGCTAGACTCTCCATTTCATGGAGTAAACTGAGATAATCCATGTCACTGTTTTACTTCGAGAAATAGACCATCGCTCTAGAGTTCTTTTGTGATCCGATGAAGTTGAAAAGTTCATGAGACTAGTGAGGCTCGGGAAGAGGTTATTGTCTTTTGGATGTAAAAGTATTCAAGAATACTTAGAGAATGGACGACTGTCATGGTGATGGAAAGAGGAAGAGACCATCATTATCCCCGGTCTCTTAACCGGTGTTCTTAGCTTCGGATAAGAGATGATTTTTAGCTTTTCTTAGTTTTTAAGCAAGAAAAACTAAGAACCGTCAAGAGATGTAAGAGCTGTCTCTTAGCCAAAAAATATAAAAAAATAAAAAAATAAAAAATGTCAAATCATGAGTTAATAACCCCGGATAAGAGACCGGGGATAATGATGCCCTTAGGGCATAATTAACGGGGGTTTCTTAACCCCTAAGTCCCGCCAAAAACTTAAAAAACGGTTTCCAAAGTCGTGAAATAAAGATTGGTGGTGGTGAGTTTTTTGCACTGTTCATGGGCTTCATCGAGACGTGGTGGCCCGCGATTGGTGCGTTTTTTAAGTTTTATTTTTTTTAATCAGATTTTTTTTTAAGAAACCGTTAGTGGGTTTAGGGATAATTATGGTCTTAGGTCAATGGAAATCATATTTTGGGGGTTTAGGATGAGTTTTGACATATATATATAAACACAACTATTTAAACATAACTCTGATTTGAGTTTGTTCGGTACTATTTGTGAATGACATTCTTAGTTGAGATGATGTGATTTTTATTGGTTATGAATATTTTAACCGTGGCATAGTTTAGGAGCCTCTAAATTTTTTTTTTTATAGTAGATTATATTTGAGAAATAGAGCCCTTTTGATTTTTATAAATTTTGTTGGACCTAGGCACTTGCTTCTTTTGTAATACAGAAGGCACAAGTCTTTCATAAATATTATGGGTCATTCACCTTTTTTAACAGGTTTAGTTTACTCTCAACTCTAAGAGTAAATATATTGTACCATTTTACAGAACTAACAGTTTTCCTCTTTTCACTTTTTTTATTTACTTCCATTCACTCTAAACTTTATAGTTTCACAACCAAAATAGTTTCATAAAAAAATAGATTCTCTTCTCAACAGCAATAGATCCATATTTCGTTTTGTTTTACTATGAGAATGCGTTCAATGTTCCGGTAATTTCTATCTCACATTCTTTGATCATAGAAATAGTTGTTGTTGTTATGAGATCATTTCTTCTGCTTCCTCCATTCTCTATATCTGCCATTACTCTATCCTTCTCTCTCAAACAGTTTGTTTTATGTTGCAGAAAATTCCAGATAAATTTGTTGAGAATCACTTATTTCAGAAGGTTATGGTAAATGAATATGGGAAGTATAACAACATGAGATTTTCCCGAGGCTGGACATCTTTCCCGATTGTTGATCACGAGCCATTTCTCGCATTTTGGTGTTAAGTGCTTGAACTAAATACTTTACTCTAGCGAAATATTTTTACTTTGGATCACTTTCCTCGTACACTTTCTTATACTCACACACTTTTTTCAATTAACTCCCCTTCTTGTTCGTTAGATCCTAATTATAAGGAAGCAAACTAGATTCTCTTCTGACGGGATTATTTTCCAACCATTGATCTTCTTTTATTTTCAACGGCTGATATTTAATTACCCAGATATGGAAAAACACAAATCTGTCATTTAACATCAACCATTCGATCAATATCCCTCTCTCTTACTTTTAATGGCCCAAATTCTATTTCCCATTTAACATCATTCTCTTTCATCTCTTTTCTCAACGACGTCGATTTTTTCTGGGTTCATCAAGAACAATCAGAAACTTTCCTAATTAATCTAATTTTTTTCACCCTGGTTGTTGAATTTGTTTGTCACCTTCAACACACAATTGAAACCAGTTCAAGCAAGTCTAGTAGTTGAGAACTTTTTCCCATTCACAGTCCCTAACCAACCCATCCAAAAAACTTACATACTGCAACTCATGACTTTCTTTACACAGTGTTCCCACCCCGCAATCATGTTATTCTCAACCTGCTCGCGAGCACTTTGTACACTTGTACATTTTATTTATAATTTGTCCATATGTACAATATGATTATTTGTACGCATGCTCTAAATGTTTACTAAGCAATACAACCATCTGATTATCAAATTACAAAAAGTGTATACTTGATAGATTTCACCTTAGTGATTGAAACTCAACTGCTTAGCGATTCGTTCACTCTCATGCCACACCAATTATAACTGTTTCCCTCCATGTGTACAACCATGATTATGTTTATATTACCACATATATCAAATATAGTACACATAACCACACCTCGATCACATTCAACCACCCACATTCGAACACAAAACCCACTGCATGCGCCTGTTCACTACATTGTTTTAAACCTGATTGCATGCACCTCGTACACATGTACTTTACTTTTTCCACATATCCTTGTGTACAACTATCTAACATGTATTGAGTGTATTATCCACGCTTAAATTTTTTACTATGCACACATTTCTGTTATGTGATGCTCATGACCTTCTTTATACAGTTTTTCCCACCCTGCAATCATGTTGTTTTTAACCTGCTTGACTGCATCTCGTACACCTGTACATCTGTTTATAATTTGTTCATCTGTACAACTATAATTGTCTGTACGCATGCACTAAATATTTACAAAGCAACACACCATATGATTATCAAATTACAATAAGTGTATACCGATAAATTATATATATGTGATTGAAACTCTACTATTTTAGCGATTTGTTCACCCCAACGCCACACTAATTATAACAGTCTTCCTCTATACGTAAAACCATGATTATGTTAACATTGCCACAAATATCAAATATATTACATATAACCACACCTCGATTGTATTTAAGCACCCACATGTATATTACTTTTTCCATTTATCCTTGTGTACAATTATAACATGTATTGGGTGTATTGTTTCTTTCTTTGGCCAGACTCTGTCTTCCTTTTCTTTGCTTCTCAACTACTTTATGCTCATATCCCGGCTCAGCTGAATCACCTCATCTCCACTCACTTTTTTGAATTTATGACATGCTTTCAATAACTTTCCCCAGACTTCTTCCTTATCTTCTTCGTGATCAACCATCGCCTGTACGATTAACTACACATACAACAAAAGAAACATCAAGAATTGTCTACATAACCTAAGCATACAAATGCCACATAAATAGCGGTACACATGTACATAAAACATAAGCGTACTGTACAAACAACACAAGAAATATCAAGACTTGTCTACGTAACCTAAGCATACAAATACCACATAAATAATGGTATACATGTACATTAAATAGAAGCGTACAAATGTACAACAACCATGGGCGTCCAGTTGTACAAATGTACGCTAATCCACACGCCCAGTAGTACACCAACACATAGAGTTTCCACATGTACATAACCAAAACCCACATAGACAATCGTACACAACACTAAGGTGTACCTGCACTTAAATATGTACACAAACACAGAGGTGTGCCTTTAAGAACATGCCTCACTAGAAGAAGGTACTCCAGCAATGAGTTACAGTTGTGACTTTTGCTCGGATATCGGTGTGTCGCGATCAAACGTGGCGGTAACCTTTCATTAACAGCAACATCCTCTGTTTGCACCATCTATGTAACACACATAGACAAAAAACATTAAACCTTATTGAACTTCCAAATAGGAATCCTAACCAACTAATTGAAACCCTAAACCACAAACCCTAATGGGGAGATAAGCAAAAACCTAGAAAACCACCCTAAATTGAAACCCCAATTGCATAACCCTCACTACCAAATCGAAACTCTAATTACATAACCCTCACGCTTCTCGTGGAGAAGCTTGAAATCATCTACGGAAACTATTCAATTTCACCCATCTCGTGGGAAAAATCAGAAATCAAAACCTGGAAACCGCCTGAGATGGAAGCAAGCCAAAAAACAAACTTTTTATCTTTTTCTCTTAGCAGTTCGTTTCTTTCACGATGATATCTTCTTCTCCGTCAGTCTCCGCCGTTACAACCTCCTCCATATGAAATCTCTTTCGTCGCTACCTCTCTGTGTTTTATCGAAACGCTTGAAAAAATAATTAGCAAAGTTGATTTTTTTTTATCGTGACTCAAATAAATAAAATAACTCAAATTTTAAATCTATTTTCGTGTTTACAGTTGCAAGCCCACTTATTTTTTAAAATTTAAATCTCCTAACTAGGCTAACTAGAAGAAAGTGGTTAATTACTTTAATATACACCCTTAGTTTAGCTTTTTAGAGGGTAAAAAAGTCTTTAACCATTAGAAAGTGTCTCAATAGCATATTCTGTTTTGAAGTGTAATAAAAACACAGAATGTGTGTTTTTCTGTTATAAACTCTTACTCTAGCCTACCTTTTGCCCAGTTACTCGGGCTTGATGCCATGTTTGTTTAGTAGTGAAAGTTTTGCCTGAAACTTTGTCGCTCTTACATCTTGATGTCTGTTTCTACTCTGCTCTTTCATTGAATAAATGTAAAACCTGCTCAGTATGGTTCAGAGTTACATTCTATGATGCTTGAGAATTGCATCCACTGCTGTCTTTTTGTTGTGCGTGGCAAAAGGCATCCATGTCTATCCAAGTACAATTTTTCTGTAGGTAAAGCTATATACATGGGAGAAGGCGGATACTACAACTTTCCTCGCACACACTTAACATTTCAAGTAAACAAAGTATACTTCATCCAAAAATGTTTTCTAGATACCTGAGTACACCACAAGGACCACGCTGCATTTCAATACAGAGGCAGTAAAACACGATGCGGACACAAGCAAGAAACAGGTCTAACTAACTAAATGACCCTATTTCAAACATTCTGAGAGGAAAACTGAAACTTAACTACAGTGTCCCCAAAAGAGACAGTATCATTCATAACAGATCAAAGAAAGACCAAAAATGATTTCAACACAAGAAGCAATAAAACTGAATTCAGACAACAACAGCTAAGCTGACGACGTAATGAAACCTAAACAAGTGCTACAATGTCCCCGGAAGAGATAGTATAACTGCAAGTATATACTTCTTAACAGATCAAAGAAAGACCACATAAGATTTCACCACAAGCATAATGCGATTCAGACAAAAGACATGCTCAGGTCTAACAAGAACTACAATGTCCCAGAAAGATATATTTAAATTTGCAAGTATACGGCCCTCATAACCAATCATATAAAGACCAAATATGGTACCACAAGAATCAAAACTTGCAGTTTTCAACACGAAAGACAGTATAGTGGGATTCAGACAAGAGCAAAGCTCAAGTCTAAGTTAACCCACATTTCGAGATTTTTTTTTTTTAAAAATGTAATAAGTCTACAATACAAACGAAAAGGATCACTTCTTAGCAGTTCCTTTGCCTCCACCAGAACCTGCAGCTGCTGCAGCTTGAGCAGCCTTCTTTGCTGCCTTCTCTTGCAATGCTTTTCCATCTCTAAATCAAAAATCGAATCATAAAAAAATTCGAGCAACCAAAACCTAATTCAATCAAAATCGACTTCTTCGCACCTTTCACGGCGTTGCTCAGGCGTCAATCCGTCGTCAGCATTCTTTCCCTTTCCTCCAGCACGAGCTGCAGCTCTTTCACCGTCACGCTCTCTCTGACTTCCACGTGCAGTTTCACATCAAATCAATAAAAGCTTTGAATCAAAGAAAACAAAAGAGTTTTGGATTTATAATATCAGAATCGTATAAGTTATCTTAACATTTTACCAAAAAAAAAAAGAATCGTATAAGATCTAAGAAAGATTCGAGAAGCAGTTCATAGGATCTAATCAAAACGATAATTTGAGAAGAAATCCGCACGTTTCGTGTACAACCTAAATTGAAACCTTCTCTCGAAGAAAACACTAAATTTTGTTACACAAACCCTTCGATAGAGCGTACGAGATTCATAGATCGAAACACAGAATCTATAAACAACAATTAAAAAGCGACTGAAGGAAAGATAATCAAAGGATATGAGTCATGGTGAATCAGCGTAAGGACGAAGCGATCCGGTCAATGCAGAAGAAACGCAACGAATGGGTTAAAAGCGCTTTTACGAAAGGATTTGGAATTTATAAAGAGGGGAGTGTGTCAATGAGTCTAGTCGACGTATTCGTGCGCCTCTCCTTTTCCATAATCTCTAATTTCTCGATTTTTTTCGTAAATTGATTTTTTTTAATGTTAAAGATTATTACTATTTTTTTTTTTAATTTGTGACACAAGGTATATGGAAAACAGTAGCACACTGCAAAAATTAAGCTAAATACAAGGATAAATCATTTCTTATCTCACTGCATCTAAAGTTAAAATCTAAAATTTTATTCTTCTCAAATGAATTACGTTTTGATTTATTTTTAATTATAAAATTAACTAAATTATAGTTTTACCCCTAAGCCTAATCTTTTATTGTTATCAAGCTTTATTGTTGTCTAGATCTATATGGGAACCGAAATACACACGTCTATGTTAGTTAATAGAGGAAATTCAGGATTCTCAACTTTTTCTGAGTATTCGGATTATCTGCGAAAACACACGAAATCGAAAAAGAGAAAGAGAACAAATTATGGATTGGGAATTATAAAAAGACGTTTTATTGATTGATAAGGATAGATATACATAATTTCGCTAAAAACAAGACTAATATATAATTGTTAACAAAGAGAATCGCATAGTAGAGGCGAAGAAACGTTTTAGGTATTACCCACTAGTCTAACCACCTGAGTTCTCAGTTCTTCTAGCTAACATGAATTCTCTAGGTCCTAAGTTTTTTCCTGTGGCGCTCTTTGCCTCCCCTTATATATGTCTTCAGAGTTGGTGGCCCTTTTTCTTCATTTCTTTTGGGCCCAAGTTTATCTTTTTATGGAAATATCCCATTTATCGTGACATTTGTCATTATCCTTGAAAATCCGGCATTTATCATGTCCTGCGAGTAAAAGATAAATAGTCATAGTGACCTTGGGCTTATTCCCGTCTAAAATCACAAGTGTGTTTTAGCTGCGTTTTAGACCCATTCGGGCCGTTTTACGACTTAGGCGTCTTTATGATTTCTTGAGAAACCACCTTTGGTTCGATGCCGGTTTTATAAAAGAGTCTAAATCAATTGTGTAGTCGAGGCAGCTTTGGTGTTTAAGTTAACAATTGTCGTTTTATACAATTGATTTGGATTTATACGAGAAAACAAGTATTCACGGTTTTTATCGTAAAATTTTAACAGTAACTCCAATCGAGATGAAATAAGAGACAATCAAGTACGGTTGAGGCCTGAAGAAGGAGAGCTGGTTGCCTTACGATATGTCCCACTCGCCGTATGGCAAGCTGGAGATGGGTCGTCCAACTCACCATATGGCGAGTTAGAGAAAGGCCGCTCAACTCGCCACATGGCGAGCTGGGTTTGAATCATCCTGCTCGCCATACGGCGAGCTTAGCTTGAATCGACCCGCTCGCCATTTGGCGAGCTGGTCTTGAATCGACCCGCACGCCGTATGGCGAGCTGGTCTTGAATCGACCCGCTCGCTGTATGGTGAGCTGGTATTGAATCGACTCGCTTGCGATATGGCAAGCTGGGCTTGAGGCGACTTGCTCGCCATATGTCGAGTTAGGCTTGAGGCGACCCGCTCGCCATATGGCGAGCGGGGATCGGATTGTCCAGCTTGCCATATGGCGAGCGGGACTCGGTTTGCTCACTAGACATATGGCAAGCTGGGCTCAGATCGTCTTGTTCGCCATATGGCGAGCTGGGCTCGGATAGTCTCGCTCGCCATATGGCGAGTTGGGCTCGGATCGTCCCGCTCGACACACAAAAAGTTGGGCTCGGATCGTCCTGCTCGCCATACGGCGATCTGGGAGTGGTTCGTCCCGCTTGCTTTATGGAGAGCTGGGCACGGTTTATCCCACTCCCCTTATCCAAGCTGAACTCGGACTGATCCACTCGCCATTCGGCGAGTTAGATGAAGGTGAAGCCCGTTTGTTTTTACGAAGATTCCTACTCCGGTCCCTTTCTAAAATTATTTAGGAAAACTTTCTTAAGAGTGGTGATCCTGGACGTTGATTTCGAGATTGCCGTTTTTGACCTCAACAGTTAGCCCCCAAGCCTGCAAGTTTTAGAGATAATTTTGGTGGGCAAGTGAAATTTTTAATCGGAATCTACAGCTAGGAGTGCGTTTCTTTTGGCTCTCGAACACTTTTTCTGTGATTATTTTATTGAGGAGATCCAACTTGTCCTTATATTTCTATAAGTAGTGGACTCTCATTCTTTATTCTCTCCACACCGTCCGACTTTCCACACTCTCTCTACCTTCTCTCTTAGAGTTTTACACTAAGATGTCCTCTTCCCAAGGTGACAAGAAGAGCCGCGACGTTAAGATGGTGATGCTGCCGTTTATGCAGCTTGTCGAGCTCGACTCTTCCTGGTGTTATTCCTGTTTGTGTCGCAGGGTTTCTTTCTTTTCAGGATAAGTTTGCTCGTCGTGATGCTGAGAAGGAGTTTGGCTCAACTCATAGTGAGTCGTCGAATCTTCCTGTTCGACCGACGCGTCGACCTCTGACGTCGAGATGCAGCCTTCGCATGACATCACTTCTCATGGAGGGTCGGCCGACGCACTTGTGTGCGCTCTGGATACTTCAGCTCAACCTTCCTGCTCATCGACGACACTGGTTCCTGTTGAAGAAAAGGAACAGGCTCCTGAATCGATGCCTCCTCCTTCAGCCAAGAGAGAGACTGTCCTAGCACTGCGAGTTCCTAGTGCCACTTCGGCTGCTCCGCCGAAAGGTAGAAAGAGGAACTGCACCAATACTGACGCGGCTAAGAAGAGAAGGTGCACCAAGGGGATGAGGACCGACCTTCGTTTTTTGTAGCATCTAGTTCGAGCCTGATGTCGCAGCATTTTGCCAAGGTTTGTCTCGAAGATGTTCCTTTGTTAAAACACTTGCTTTTCTCTTACTCTTTTCTCAGTTTGCGCAGTTCGTGTCTTTGATCGATGGGTTGATTAACAACAGTGGGTTGGAGGTCGAGCATCTTGCGAAGGAGCTAGCAGAATCGTGGGAGGTGTCGTCACAGTTTGAAGCTAAACTGAAGGTTATCGAGGATACCCATTTTCTCGAAGTGTCCCAGTTGGAGGCTTAGATGGGTGGTCTCGAGGGGGAAGGCTATCGAGGAAGACCGTGAGTTATTTGCTAAAGGAAAAGAAAGCCAGGAAGGCTAAGGCCTCAGAAGTGCATCATCCTTAATGTCAGATTCAGAATGGAGAAGGACCAACGAGTTGGGGGATTGAAGAGGCTAAGGACGCATTTTGTGCCGAGTTTCAGGCTTGTTTAGCAAAGATCGCCAGTTCTCTCGACTCTTTGATGAATGTTTGTAATAGGGATTTGGCCCAGGAGAGTATCGAGGGAGGGATGAGTGAGATTTAACTGTTTATGGGCTTCAAGTCCCATCTTTGCAGGCTGAAGAGGCCAAGCTGTCTGCTCGCAAAAAAAGCTGGTAGGTATTGAGGGAGATTTTGACTTGATCTTCGCGTGCCTGAAATCCTAGTGCATCCTTTCGCCGTGTTCGGATATGGTAATGGGTAAAGGTGATGTTCCGGCTCTGGGGAATGTTTGAGGTAGTAGTCCAATTTTGGGATTTTATTTTAAGGATGTTTTCGTTTGTGTTTAGTCTGGCCGAGTGTGGCCATGTTTATGTTTTGGGACTGCCCGTTGGTGGCTTCGAATCCCTGCCAGTTTAGGGCTTTTAAAAATATTTTGCTCAAATTTATATGATTAAGGTTTTATAAATTGAGAGAATTGCTGTTTTACGGAGTTAGTGGGGCGGGACATGAGTTGTCATCTAATTCTTGTCGCTCAACTTATCACCCTATCTGTCGTTGTGAAAGATGAAGATTATTCAAAGTTTTTAGTTTACAGAGACTCACAAACGCACATATATAAGTGACGAGAAAAATTTTGGGATCTCTGATCGGGGTAGATACTATGTCTTTGAGATGTAGAGACCAATATGCTAGGTTTAAGGCAAGACCTAGGTTTACTCTCGATTTAAGGTTTTGCAACAACTAATTGGCTTTCAGTTTACCTGTTGCGATTTTAACCTGATTCGTACTGATTTAAAGTCCACGATAGGTTTTCGGCTTATATGACTTGTTTGGTTGGAACTGAGCATATATCCAAAGACCGTTTGGTAGTGCTGACCAAAATTTCAGATTTTCTGTATAGCGCGCTATGTTATCCTAGTCGGATGTACGAGAGCTTGTCCTTGTAGGGATGGATAAGTCTGTTTTGGACGTTAGAGTTCGTTTGTTGTGATCAGCAACAACGAAAAATAAGTATTACCATTAGTGCGTTTGACTGTTTTGAGTTCCTGAGATGAGGGTCCTGTCTGGAAAGTTTTCGCAAAAAGCATTTCTTCGAGCGTTAGCGACGTCTTGCAGTGCCGAAGGTTGAGTTTTTTCTTATGCCGTGTTTCGTAGTTGTAATGTTTTCGGGCTTGAATAGTTGCTTGCGATAAGGTTTGTTTCGACCAAGGAATGCTTAAAGAGCATTCCAGGTTCGTTTAACGAATTGACTTTGTTCTTGCATTGTGCGATGTTTTTTTTGTTTTTACTTAGGCATTTTCGAGCGAAGCTTGATTTGCTACTATTTCCGTAAGTAAGTTACAATATCAAATATTTTTGCAGTAAAGAGACTGGCGGGGACTTGTGGAAGCCGTATTGCATTTTTTTATTGCTGAAAAAGTTTTAGAAGTATCGAGTACAAGCGCAAATATTTTAAACTTATGGGAGTATATATGTATACGTACCCACTCCCCCCCTTTTGAGAGGGGGTAGCTGAACTCGTCTTTCGACGAGTTGCCCACGTACCCTTTTGAGGATCAAGCCATCTCGTAGTTCAGTTTATCAAGATGAGATTGGTTAGTGATAGTATTTTTTAAGGTGCATTGCGTTTCAGGTTCTCTGAATCTTGACATCGTGCATGTTGGTGATTTGATAAGGTCTCGACTGGACCACCTTTATGATTTTATATGGTCCTTCCCAGTTTGCTCCCAGTTTTCCTGCGTTTTGTTATGCAGTGTTTTGGAAAACCTTGCGTAAGCATTGAGGAGGCAACTAAGGGACAATCTAGGAGAAAGAAGAAAGTTCCTAAGCATCTAAGGAGAGAGGCTAATGAGAAAGAGATGGACAGCTTCGCCAAGAGAATTCTTAAAATCCCTTTAGATACACCGTTTGATGAGGCATATTATACTGACAAACTTTGGATGTTTTTTAGGGAAAGCAAAGAGACTGAAAAAGAAATAGAGCGAATGTTCCATCACCCCCAAAGAGAAGATAAAGCAGAAGGGCATAGTGAAAAAAAAGAGTGACCCAGGGAAGTTTGTGATTTCCTGCCTGATCAAAGGGCATGATTACCCCAATTCACTATTTGACACAGGCTCTTTAGTCAGCATCATACCTAGAGACATGGAAGACCATCTAAGTCTAAAGGTAGAACCTTCCAATGATTCATTCACTTTTGTGGATTGCTCTAGGGTGAATTTAGGAGGAATTGTCAGAGATCTCCAGGTGCAAATTGGCAATGCCTTAGTCCCAGTAGGCTTTCATGTCATGGATATCCATATATACTGTAATTCTTCTCTGCTACTTGGGATAGCTTTCATGGTCACTATAGGAGGTGTTTGCAACATGCAGACAAATTAGTTCTGTCTGGCACTCATAGACCAGAACGTCTATTATGATGCAATCAGATTTTTCAAAGGAAAGACGCCCTACATTGTGATATGTGATGATCCATGGCTTGTTGCAGCTTGTTTCTGCGATTTTGATCATGAGGAAGATGGTAGCAATGGAGCATCGATCGATACCCAAGCACCAGCACCGGTCGACAATGAACTTCTAGCATTGGTTGACACCATGTCATCAGCACCGATCGATACTCCCAAAGATACAAAATCCAAGGTAACTTATGCAGCTGATGATGCACGACTTGTCTCCATTTGCTATTTTGATTCTGGCGCAGAGTATGAAGTGATGGTGAAGCATCAATTGACACTCAACGAGAAACATCAATCGATACCACAGCGTATGAAGAATATCAAGAGAGTTTTGCTATTCGCGACAACAGTCTTGCACCAGATGAGTTTGGTGTTATCGAAGACCAACTAGGACGTGCACGAGCAATGGATGGCGAAGTCATCAATGTCTCCAAAGAAGACATAGCAGGTATCCTAGAGATGGCAAATGGTTCAAGAAATTTTTTCGGTTTACAACAGCAAAAGGAGAGTCTTAATTTAGACCACCCTACCCAGCCAGAACCTGAACATACATGAAAGAGCAAGTTGAAGAGATGATGACTGAGGTTACTGCAGCGCAATAGAGGATGTTTGATGAGTTCTAAAGAAGATTGATGCAATCTATTTCCCTCTCAGCAATAACATTGAATGGTTAAGCAAATTTATGGAAGAACTTGAGCTAAAAGTGGACTATACTTAGAGGATCATTTAGAGACTTAAAGTGTTCAAGCAAAGAGGAGATGAAGCAATCAAAAGCTTCATTGCCACTTGGTCCGACATAACCAGAGAGGATGTGGATATTTGTTTTCCAATAAGTAAGGAACTGCATCCATACTAGCTTAACAACCACCAAACGTCAAGCTAAAAACTATAGGCAAGCACTGAGTGGGAGGCAACCCAATGTTAAGTAAGTTTATATTTTATTTCATCTTCATTTTCTATTGATTTTTTGTATTTGTTGATTTCAGGTTATTCAAAAAAACAACAACACCGAGGACGACGAACTACAACATCGATCAACTCTTGATCATCACTGATTGATGGATACTGCAGAGCATCGATCGACACTTAACAGTGCCGAATGACACTCATCACAAAGGGAGATATAATCCGTTTTTTTCCAATATATTTCAGTAATGATTTATTTTCTACACCAATCCTCAACTGAATAACACTTGGGACAGTGTTGTTTAAGTCTGGGGGAACGTATTACTAATACCATATTTTATTTTGATTTTTGAGTTTTTATAGGTGTTTATTAGTTTTATTGAGTCAAGAAAATGATGATGGACTTTTTCAGTATATATTATTACTCTAACCACTCTCTATCATCATTTTTGAGTTATTGACTGCATGGTGTACTGAATGGAAACACCAAAGTAGAGCACCTGCCAATAACATCCATGCTAGCTGAGGAAGTCTGGCGAAAGCAAAACTGACTTCCAACCTTAATCAATCTAACCTGCTTGTTTTGGGGGCTTGATATACATTGGATCGGAATCCTCATGCAAGTCTGGAAGGTTAAAAGTCTTAGTATTCTGGTTTGCTTTTCAACTCTCTTCAGCATCTATTTAAAAGATTGAGATGATTTCTTGTGGTTTAGAGGGATATTTTCATGCAACCCATTATTTTACTCTAATAGAATATTACACATCATTGGAAGCGAGGGGTATCTACATTACCATGACCTCATTATTTGCCTATACTTTGTAAATAAAAAAGAGAAAATAAAAAGAGAGAAACACCGAAAGGAAGATGAATAAGATGGACTGCAACACCATCATTATTCATTGCAAAGGGTAAGTCTGGGGAGTTGATAGGCTATGAAAATTATCAGTTTTAAGCCATAGTACAAGTGTTTTCAGAGTGTATTATATGTGTTTGGATTCCTTTTTAGAGTCTTTTCATGTGTAGGCATGTTTTGGAGCAATATGGCCATTATGGAGCATTTTGGAGCTAAAAATAGATGAAACTCATAGCTGGAGAAGATAGAGTCAAGAAGGGATGAGAGTACCAATCGACACTGCCACCCGGGCACCGATCAATACCCGAGCAGGACAGGCCCGACTCAAGACAGTCGACTTGAAGCCCAAGTTCCACATAATTACGAGGAGACTATTGTTGGCCAAGTTTAACCTATTATAGATAGTGTTTGCCACTTTTTAGGAAACACACAATCTTTTATAGCACTTCTATTCACAGCAAACAAATTTAGGGTTTTAGTAGATTGGAGAGAAGATCCAAACTTCTTCAGAGCTTGTATTGAAACTCCATTGTTTCTATATTTTATTATATGTTTTTTATTCAGATATATTTTATTATGTTTGTGTAATCTCCTTTGCTAGATTAAGGGTTTAACTAGGGTTTTGATTGATTAGCCAAAACTATAGAGTTGTTAGGGTGAATTTATAAGTTTCATTAGAATTGTTCTTACTACTTGAGTTCTAAAGTAGCAAACTAGAACCCTGAAATTAGGATTGTAGAAAACTACGATAGTAGGATCTCTTCTTGAATTAAATTCTCGTGAGCTAGATTGCTAGATACATGTGATAGTTGATCTAGGAAATTAGAGAACATAACGATTAGGACAATTACAACCGACCTAAAGTAGCATTGAGAGTTGTAGCATTGGACTTAGGCAACTTATTAGAATCTCAGCGATACCTGGATATCTTTACATTAGAATTTGAGTTCTAGTATTATTACTCACAACATCCTTAGCTTATATATCTCTATAATTTTGATTGCATAAGACTTTATAAGTTTAGTTATTTCATCCAATTGTTTACAAACCAATCTGATTTACTATTTACTGTCTAATAACATATTTGCCTAGCTTAACCTTGATTTATAAAGTCTATTGTGTGCCCACGCTCCCTGTGGATTTGATCCCTAAGTATTGCATTTGAACCTCTTATTTGAGAGAGTGAGGTAGTTCTAGGGTAATTTGAGTTGTATCAGGCGACGAGGAGGATGTGAACTACATCAGTGGTACTGATTTTCACAGGTATGAGAATCAGAGTGGAAACAGAAACTCCTATGGCAATGGTCAAAGGAGTAATTACAACCAAGGTTCACAGTTGCAGAAGTCCTACAACAAAAACATGAACTATGGAAGTTCTTCTTACTAGAATCATGCACTAACAACTCAAGAAAGCAAAATAAAAGCAATGACTGATCAGGTTCTTGAAGGTCAGTAGAAGTTAAAAGTGGATTTCAATGGGAAGATAGATGATATGTACACTAACTTGAATGATAAGTTTGAAACACTGAGCCCCCATGTGAAGAAGTTAGAGACTCAGGTAGTTTAGACTAGTGAAGCTCTGAGGAAGCGTAAAGCATTGATTAAAGGAAATGTTGAGTCTTGAGAAAAACACAACCTGAGTGCCATCATAGATGATGTTTTCTAGCAAGTGGTGAAGATGAGAAGCTCCAAGAAGGGGTCTTTCAAGTCAGAAGTTCCATGTCTTTTGGCAGCTCGCATTGGTGTCGTTTGACACCACCAGCTGAGCAGCGATCGACACTCCCTTCTGAGTGCATATGATCTTGTGAGACGGCAATCAGCAATCAACACTTTGTAGATTTCAATCGACACCCTTCTGCCCTACTGACGTATCAAGTACAATTTCCAAACATTAATCTGCACAGGCTGTATATATATTGACACTCGTCATAGGCAGAAGCAAGACCAACTGTTGAAATTAATCAAAAACCAAAATTCGGTCTACGTCCTCCAGAGTATAATACACCAGAGACTATGATCATTGAGCATGCTACTAAGAGACAGATTCCTATAGGGATGAGGAAGAAGAAAAAGGTTCCTAAGCATCTAAGGAGATAGGCTAATGATAAGGCGATGGATAATTTTACCAAGAGGGTACTAAGGATTCTTGAAGATGTACCATTCTATGAGGCTTATTACACCTACAAGCTTTGGATGTTTTTTAGAGAGAGAAGAAAGACAGAGAAGGACATCGAGCGTATAATCCATCAACTTAGAGAGAAGATTAATCAGAGGATTACACTGAAGAAGAAAAGTAACCCAGGGAAATTTATAGTTCCATGTATTGTTGGAGGTCATAGCTACCCTAATGCACTATGTGATACAGGTTCTTCCGCCAGTATCATGCCTAGGGTGATGGCTAATCAGCTGAGTCAGAAGATAGAACCTTTTGGTGACTCATTCACTTTTGTGGATTGCTCTAAGGTGAATTCAAGATGAATTGTCAGAAACCATCAGGTGCAAATCGATTATGCCTTAGTTCCAGTGGACTTTCATGTTATGGATATTTAGATGGACTGAATTCTTCTCTATTACTTGAGAGTATTTATGGCTACTGTAGGACCTGTTTGCAACATGTAGACAAATCAGATATTCCAGAGAGTCATAGACAATAATGTTTTCTATGATCCGGTTAGAGTAGTCAAGGAGCACATATCCTACATTGAATTGGGTAATGACCATGGATTTGTGGCAGCTATTTATTTTGATTCTGGTCGTGAGAATGAAAATGAAGATGAAGTATTGATCGACACCCAGCCAGCATCGGTCGACACTAATCCGAGTCCAGAGTTTCGAGAAACTTTCTTATTTGAAGTTGTTACTCCTCCTAGAAGGAAGATTTGTGTAGTATCACCAGATGAGTATGGAGTCTATAGAGATGAAGAAGGCAACACACATGCTATGGATGGAAGGATCATTAATGTGTCTAAGGAAGACATAGAAGCAAAACTTGAGATGGCAGATAGTTTGGGAGGTCGTTATCTGAGTTTACCACACTATAAAGTATGTTTTCAGATGCATGAAGTTCATCCTACACCTCATTATCGACCATAATTTGATACATACAAGAGAGATCAAGTTGAGGTTATTGCTGAAGTTTCTATAGCTCAGGAGATGATGTTTGATAACTTCCATAGGAAGATTGATGCAATATATTTCCCTCTCAACAACAATGGATGGCTGAGAAAATGTATGGAAATTATACAGCTGAAAGTGGATTACACACATGAGATCATTCATAGACAGCAAGAGCACAAAACAAGAGGAAAAAAAGCTATCAAAAGCTTTGTTGGTACCTAGTTTGAGATGAGCAGAGAATATGTTGATACTTGTTTTCCAACAATTACTCAGTTACCTCCATACTAGCCCAAAAAACTCCAAAACGTCTAGCCAAGACTATAAACAAGCGCTTCATAGGAAGCAACGTACTAGTAATTTTGAATTTGGTTTTACTTTCATTTATTATTGATTATTCATATTTTATTTATTTGGGTTGAACAAAACAGGTGTAAGAAAGACGAGACTGCGTAAGCATCGACTGACACCAGATCAATGTGATCGACAGTAGTCACCGGTATCGACCGCCACTTCACTATGTCGATTGTTACTCTTATCATCAAACAGGTATACAATATTTCCTTGTTTAAATTTTTAATTATATTTTATTTCTTCACCAATGTTAGACTGTATAACACTGGGGACAGTGTTGCTTATGTCTTAGAAGGTAGTTACTGATGTTGTGTTTTATTTTGAGTTATTATTATTATTTCTATTTAGTCTTAAAGAGTCAAGAAATGAATGATGAACTTTTTCAATTTTACTTATTATCTAACCACTCTCTAGCACCATTTTTTAAAGTTATTGACTGCATGGTGTACTGAAAGGAAACACCAAAGTGGATCACCTGCCAATAACATCCATGCTAGCTGAGAGTCTGGAGGAACCAAAGCTGACTTTCAACCTTTATCAACTTAACTTGCTTGTTTTGGGGCTTGTTTTACATTGGATCTGATTCCTCCTGCAAGTTTGGAAGGTAAAATTCTAGTGTTTATGGTTCAACTCTCACTTCTCTTTGGCATCTAAGTAAGAAAAGATTGAGATGATTTCCTGAAATTTAGAGGGATAGGAAAATTTCAAACGACCTCATTATTCTTCTGTCTACACTTTGTAGAATAAAAAAAAAGAAAAAGAAAGAAAAAGATTCAGAGAAGAGAGAAGTGAGAGAAAAGGGATCAAAAAGACTACATATTGGTCCAAATACTTGATGGGGTAAGATTCCATGTATTTAGAGATCGATACTCCCAAGATTTAGCCTACACATTTATTTGCAGAAATGAGGTTAATAGACGGGTATGTCAGGCGGCATCAGCTAAGCTGTGGGCTGGATGGTTTGGTTTCTAAGATAAGTTTTAGTACATGGAAGTTACCCTGAGGTTGTCACTAATCTGATGTGGCTTACAATATTATAGAGGTGAAGATAGTGGTTTAAAAAATTGTGTGAGTCCCTGCTGTTTTCAAACATCTTTCACATGATTATTTTAGGTTTTGTTTGAGAGCAAACAAATGATAAATCTGGGGGGAGTTGATATACTATGGAATTTATCAGTTTTTATCTACAATATAAATCCTTTTCGAAGTCTATTTATTGTGTTTGGAGTCTATTTTAGAGTCTTTTGAGGTCCTTATATGTTTTAGAGCAATATGGAGATCATGGAGCATTTTAGAGATTATGGATGAGAAAACTCGTTGTTGTTCAAAAAATCAAAGTCAGAGTCGAGATATGGAGAAAGTGTCGATTGGAATATCTTCCATAGTGTCACTTGACACCTGCGCGATTAGACATGCCCGACTTGAATCAAGACCGACTCAAGCCCAAAAGTCTCACATATTACCAGAATACCCTTGGCCAACTTTATAACTAATATTTATAGTTTTTTCTATTGTTTATGCAACATACCACCTTACACATCTTTACCACACCATATTTACTTATGGCTTATATTAGTAGTTTTTGGAGAGAAGATCAAAAATTCCTTCAGAGATCTTTTATTGGAACTCTAGTTTTTCTACCTTATTATAGTTATAAATTTTATTCAGACTATCATTATGTTTTCTTTGATTATGTATGACTAGTTCTCTTTGCTAGATTTAGGGTTTATTAGAGTTGGAAGAATTACTAAAACATAGAAATGCTAGGGTGGATTATTAGGATCCTTCAATAGAATTGAACTCACTGCTTGTGTTCTAGAGTAGCTAACTAGAACCATGAACTTAGGATTATTGACAACTACGAGGGTATATTCATTACATGAAGATAATTATGCTGAGCTAGGTTGTTAGGCGCATGCGAGAGTTGGTTTAGTTAACCTAGTGAACATATCGATTAGGACGTTAATGCTTGTCTAAGGAAGTATCGATCGACACTCTTAAGTATCAAATAGCACTCGTTTATTGTTCCCTTGCGAGAGCTGGAACATAGGACTTAGTCATCTGATTAGACTCACAACGAGAGATGGTATCTTACTATTTTATTCGATTTCTAGGACGGTTCATCATAGACCATGAGCTTCTATATATCATTATTTTGATTGCATGAAACCCCTAGTCTTTTTATTTCTCATATATCTCATAACCAACTGATTACTTGTTTACTGCTTTAAGAATTGATTTCCTAGCTTAATCTTAATTTCTAAAGTCTATTGTGTGTCTACGCTCCACGTGGATTTGATCCCTAAGTACTATAATTGAACCTCTTATTTGAGAGAGAAAGTTTCTCTAGGGTAATTTGAGCGATATCAAAAGGCAACATAGATACTTTTTGTTGGAGCTATATGAAGTGTGGTGTACTGTAAAAACTGGATATTGGGTGGTGAAGAATATTCTTAATCAATTCATCTATATATAACCTAGAGTAACGAAGCTCCAAGCATTTTCCTAAAAGATAAATGCTTCTCAAAACATGTATAATCTTATATGTCAGATTATAACATGAATTTTAGCAGTAACTAGAAACTTAACATATCGTCATATGCGACATGACAATCATTTTCCTAGATGTGGAGATTTAGATAAATCAATAAATCATGCTATTCTTGAGTTCTCCCAGCTCTACAAAAATGGGCATTGACCACAACTCCATACTCCCCTTCGGTATTCCCTATTTCAAATGTTTCACCAATATGTATTACTTATTTTGGCAGAAAATTAAAATTGAAGATTTAGACATTGATAGAGACCCATGCCATAGCTAATATGGTAAATTTGCAAAGCAGGCAATGAGAAACTTTTTAAAAAGAATAAACAGTGACCCTTTAGAAAATGTTAGTAATGCGTAGGCTGAGTGTCAAGTTTGGTATGCAGCAAATGCAAGACACAGAGAAGAAGCAGAAATACAACATGATACACCACCTACACAAGCCATACGCTTTCAGTCTATATGTATGGTGAATAGATTGTGGACTCATGACTCAATTTTTAGTTGTTATGCACTACAAGAAAACAGCTGATTTGCAAGGAAAAATTGTGAGAGAAGACTTTTCATGCAAATTTGCGACATGTTTACAACAAAATTGCAAGGCAAAACAAAATCATCGCAAACCTCTCGCAAATTTGCGAGGAAATATTTCCTTTGCAATTTTGCGAGATACTTGCGAAGAGAGTTACATAGTCCTTGCACATCCCTCACAAATTTGAAACGGAAAAGTTTTCTTGCAATGTTTGGGTTTGGAAAGATTAAATAGGTAGAGTACAAGTTATGGGTACAAAGATCAAAACAGAAGACTGCCATCGTTACAGAAGGAGCTAGAAGTACTACTATTGCAATGGAGAGCATGATTGCACATTCAACATGTCAACGTTTTGGAATGGATTGTAAGGAATTAATATACGTAATTGAGGATTGAAAGCTGTGGCCACGTTTTCAAGATACCTAAAGTAGCTATCAATTTTGAAAAGATGGTTACATGAGTTTAGAGTTATATGTCATCCCTGATCACAAAACAATTATGCAGATTCATTAGCTAAAATAGCAAAAATATTTCATAAAGAACTAGATTTCATTAGGTATTCTATTACAGTTTAGTCTCATGTTTGAATGATAGAATACTTGTTTGCTATCAAACGAAAATAACAAGGGGTATCAAATTAGCAGATCGAGAGCTATACGAAAACCTAATGGCCTCAACGAAATACTGATAACAGAATTGCTAGATAATGTGTGAACCAAAATCGATACAACAAGTGATTTTTGAAATATATACGTAAAATATAATATCTGGATTAAAGAAAAAACGTTACAATACAAAGAAAAGTGCAACTGTATCTATCTAGCCACCTAAATTTAAACATATCGACGCAACGTCTACCACATACATAGCAAAATGCTTTTGAGCTACCATCGTTTCGAACAATTTCAACTTCTTCACCACTTATATTGATGATATGGTGCGGCTTCAAGTAAATATCTGCTCCCAACAAACATTTAACATGAAGATTGACCTTAAGAGATATACAACTATAGAACCATGTTTTCTCGTCAATTTTCAATTTGCATTTTTCGCACCAATATTGAAGATTTCTTGTATTTTGTTGGCCGTAACAAAGCGTGAGACGATACCCGTTATGCTTGTACTGTGCCACAATTGGCAGAGTAGCACATTTAAGTCCCAAAACGAAGTTGCATTTCCTACATTCTAGGAGATAACTTGAACACTTACTAGATCTACAACTCATGCATGTACCTCTAGTCTTATTGAAGAAGAGAGGGTGATCATGTTGATGGTAATTTCCATGGATTGTAGGACTGGTGAAAGAAGCGCACCTGACGTCTAGCTGAAACCCACAACCTTTTTTGCCGCATTTGTACACGAAACCACAATTTAATTGGTCACAGCCATTGCATGCGAACATGCCATTGACAAAAGCTTTAAACTTTTGCTTAAGAGGGAAAGGGTGGAGGATAAGTGGATGTGTGTGTATTGCGTGGTTTTTTTTGCAAGGAAGGTTTGCACATGCTTCGTGGAGTACAAAGTCACATTGCATACAACCATAGACACTCTCAGAAATTATTATTTGAAGAGTGGAAGATGAGAACCATGTAATGAAAACATGCAAAACAAAATAAATCAGTGAAAAAGATATGAGATAAAAATGAGATATTGATGTAAAGTTTTGTATTTTAAGTTTAAAGATATTAGAGATAGGTTGAAGAGTTTTAGAATGAATAACATTACAATTTTGTTGCAGCTATTTAATAGGAAAGGAGCAAATATGTAATTTTTCTTTATATAAGGAGTCAATAATTCTAATAATATTAAATATTTTTGATTCAGAAAACTTCAAGTAAAATTTCTAGACCCTTAATATACTATTCGTTCAGAAGAGTTCCACGGAAATCTTCTAATACATTATTTGTTGAAAATACTTAAGTCACATAAAATTTCAAACTAATAAATTATTAGTTTTAATCCCTCTTTTTTTGCTTTATTTTATGTTTTCTTAAAGAGTTATTCTTAGGTTCACCCACTAGGGTGAACCTCTAGGTTCACCAACCAATAAAAATTTAACACATCATAATATAGATTTTTAATTAAAAAAGTAAAAATAAATAAAAAATAGTATAAATTACACAAAAAAAAATTACGTTGTTAACACCGTCAATCAAACCTTAAATCATAAATACTAAACTCTAAACCCTAAACCCTTGGGTAAACCCTAAACCCTTGGGTAAACCCTAAACCCTTGGGAAACCCTAAACCCTTGGGTAAATCCTAAACCGTAAATCCTTGGGTAAACTCTAAATTCTTGGATAAATTCTAAACCCTAAAACCTTGGGTAAACCCTAAATCCTTGGGTAAACCCTAAACCCTTGGGTAAACCCTAAACCCTTGGGTAAACCCTAAACCTTTGGGTAAACCATAAACCTTTGGGTAAATCCTAAACCCTAAGGTAAACCCTAAATAGTAGTAATAGGGTTTACCTTAGGATTTAGGATTTACCTAAGGATTTAGGATTTACCCAAGGATTTAGGGTTTACCCAAGGATTTAGGGTTTACCCAAGGATTTAGGGTTTACCTAAAGGTTTAGGGTTTAGTGTTTAGGGTTTAGAGTCTAGTATTTAGGATTTAGGGTTTCAATGGTTTATGGTTTTGTATTTAGGATTTAGAGTCTAGTATTTACTCCCTCCGTTTCAAATTATATGTCGTTTTGGAGTAAAATTTTTATTTCAAAATAAGTGTCGTTTTCGGTTTTCAATGTAAAATTTATTGGTATTTTTATCAATTCTATTTTTCTATTGGTTGATATATGGTTAGGTGTATTGGTAATAGTGTTTTTATTTTGAAAATATGTAAAATTAAATGTTTTCTTAATCTGTGTGCATAAACCTAGAACGACAACTAATATGAAACGGAGGGAGTAGGATTTAGGGTTTTACTGTCGGTGTTAACAACGTTAAAAATAAAAAAATTTCATTTTTTTTTTTGTAATTTCCAGCATTTTCTATTTCTTTTTCTATTTTTTATTTTAAAAATACAATATGACATGTCAATTTTTTATTGGATGGTGAACTTTTCGATTCACCCTAGGAAATTAGTCTTTCTTAAATATCACAAAGAATCTAGTTTTTTTCTTTTATCATAGTCATGTGCTATGCGAATCAAGACGATATGATTTTATTAAAAAAAAAGACTAACTAAAATATAAAGTCGCAACCACACATGAGTTGTCTTGAGTGGTTTTAAAACCACAGCTGTAACTAGCTTGTTAAGTAGGATTAAGAAAGACTTAAAAGCTGTATTTTCAATGTGTTCAATTAGAAACAACATAAATTTAAATTTAAATAAATTTATGAAAACAGGCGAACTTAACTTGTAATTTCATGTTGTCGTTGAATTTCAATAAAAAAATTCTTATTTGGGATCTAAAAAAAAAAAAAAAAGAAACCTCAACTAAGAAGAAATAATAATAAAAGTAATTTTTACCCAACGACTTACACGATTTTTTGGAATTTAAGCAATGCTACTATAAAGCTGATACTCCATAGTTTTTATTAAGATGACATTTTAAGGGAAGGAACGAGAATTAAAAAGAAATTAGTTTTATACATTTTCTAAACAAAAGATTACTAGTTATCTAACTGACATGTGGTGTCTTTCTTAAATATATATAAATATATATATTAGTGGTAAACAATCAATTAAGAAAATATTCCTTATCAATCGGTAGAAATGAAATATAAAAATATGATATTAAATGTAAATATGATATTTAAATTAACTAAATGTAAATAAAAATATACTAGATCTAAGGTTTCGAGCTTAATGGATTATATGGAATAGGAAACACGAAAATGTAAATATACTAGAACTTAAATGTTAACTACTTTGACCCTTTTAACTCCAACTCTCGTATGCGAGCAAAAGAAAAAACCATCGATCGACGGCTAAGGCTTGATGTCGATCAATGGTGAAATCAGAAGGAAGTGTGAGACGAGATTTGATAAGTCCACCAAACTTATTAGATCAGCTTTCGTATGCGTCTAACAGCCTAGTCTAACATAATCTATTATGACACAGAACCTACTCTCGTAGTTGTCCATGTCCTATCATCGAGATCCTAGTTAGCTACTCTAGAATGCAAGCATTAAGCACAACTCAATTGATGGATATTAACTTAACCTACAATCCTACTTTTGGGTTAATCCGTGATTGATATTATTCAACCCTAAATCTAATTGATAACTACTCAAACATGATCTTTTGTCACATAAATCATAGATGAAATAAATGCAAAATAGAAATTAAATAAAAACCAAAGGAGTTCCATGAGAACTCTGAAGGAGTTCTTTATTTCTCTCATAACCCTAATACAATAGAATAGTAGTAATGTTTTTTTGGTTAATTATTGGTTATTTTTTTCTCTCTTTGTCTTCTCAAGACATAAATATAAAACCCTAAATCTAGGTCAAAACTCGTCCAGACATTTTTCGTCATTCTTACTTGAGCTTGAAATCTTATGTCGCCAAGTTGGTCGTCGATCGATGGCAAGTGTGCTGCATCGATCAAACTTAGTCTTTAATCGTCGGTCGACTCCAAGTATGTGTCATCGATCGATGGCTTCTTCGACTCCTTAAATGATCAGCTACGGGTTCTTCTCCTTTAAATGATCCAAAAGCTCCAAGTATCTCATATATCTCCAAAACGTTCATGAACCTGTGAATACTCTAATACACAGCGTAGATACACATAATAAACCCTAAATAGAGCCTATAACATGAGTTGAAACTTGTAATAAATAGGCTATATCAACCCCACAAAACTTAATCTTTTGTTTGTCCTCAAGCCAACAAAATTTGTGAAAGAAGTTTTGAAAAGTGGAGACTCACATAACATCTAAGTATAACTATCACCCTACTTTGTTGCAGCCACATCCTATCAAGTCAATCACAAAGAAACTTTATGTACTCTATCCTAGTATAACAACCAAATTCATTCTACCAATAACGTAGCAAATACTAGTCTGACTCGCCCCTCTACTGATCTAATTTCCTTGTATAAAATAAAAGTGCAGGCTTTACATTGGGAGTATCGATCAAATGACACATGGATTCTTACCTCTGCAAGTATTTGAACAACTAGGCACAAAGTATTCTCAGATCCTTTTTTTCCCTCTTTTCTCTTTTCTCTGAATTCTTTTGGATCTCAAACTTAATGGACAATGATGCCATCTTATTTTTGATTTCCTCTTCTTCTTCTTTTTTTTTTCTTTTTCTTTTTGCTTTTTGGGCAAAATTGTAGGCGGATAGTGGGATCATTGGTAATTTATCTATCTTTCGCTTCCAACAATGTGTGATCATTCCTCCGAATTAGAATAGTGGGGTCATTCGTAATGTACCTACCCCTCTGCATCTTGGAAAGTCATATTAATATTTTAAGCTTTTAAGTAGATGCTAGAGAGAGAGAGAGAGAGAGAGAGAGAGAGAGAGAGAGAGAGAGAGAGAGAGAGAGAGAGAGAGAGACAGAGAGAAAAGAACCAAAGGTGCAATGACTTGTACCTACAGACTTGCATAAGGAATCTGATCCAGTGTATACCAAGCCCTAAAGCAAGCTAATAGTGTCAGGTTTAGAGTTGGAAAAACCAGCTTTGGTTCCTTCAAACTTTCTAAGTAAGTGTGGTATAATGGTAAGCTGATCCACTTTGGTATCTCTAGTAATCTCTGCAAATAACCTTCTAAAAATTATACTAAAGTATGGTTAGTCAATAATAAATCTTGATCATAGTCTCCTTCTTGACTCAATAAAACTTTTTTGAAAAACTTATATATATATATATAGAAAATAAAACTCAAAACAAATCAAATAGCATTAGCGAACCTCCCCCAGACTCAAATTACATTATCCCCAGTGTAATCCATTCCGGATTGGTTAGGAAAAATTAAATCACAAGTAAATAGTTAAGTAGGAAAACTCGATACCTCTCTCTGTAAGAGAGTGTCGATCGATGGTAGGCAGTCAGAATCGATCGATGTTCACGATCCATTGTCGACCGATGGTGCCTCTATGATGTCGATCGATGTTGCACCTGTAAGTTCTTGTTTTTTTATAGATACATAAGACTCAAAATAGAACTTATTATCAGTAAACAACCCCTAGACTTAAACAACACTATCATTAGTGTTATACTGTCTGAGATTGGTGAAAAAAAATAAATCAAAAGGACCAAATTTAACAAGGAAAAACGATATACCTGCTTGTTGATGGTGACCATCGATCAACACAGTTAAGTGACGATCGATCGATACTAGGGTTACTCCGTCGATCGACAGTGATCAAGTGTTGGTCGATGCTCTGTTGTAGATTATCTTCCTTCTTCTTTAAAAACCTGTAATAATATAATAAAATCCAAAATTAGACTAATATAATAAAAATAATTAAAACTTACTATATAGTGGGTTGCCTCCCACTCAGCGCTTGGTTATAGTCTTAAACTCGACGATGTGAACTTTCTGACTAGTATGGAGGTGGATCAACACGTGGGAAACAAGTGTCTACATCTTATCTGCTCTTCTGAAACCATGTGCAATGAAGCTCCTTATTGCCTCATCTCTTTTGGTTTTCTCATTGTTTATAACCTCTCTAACAACTTCCATTGAATGCATTCTCCTTTGTAAGTTCTCAATACTGCGTTGTAGCATTCTAAGTCTTGCAGCTGATTCTAAGTCTTGCAGCTGTAGTCTCTGATATATTCTCCAACTGTTGAGAAATATCCCCCTTCATTAGGCTCTGAGGAAAAACAATCTCATCGAACCTATTTTCTAATCGTGTTTTTGCTGCTGTCTTCTGTCTGTTGGCTTCAGTGTCGATCGATAGTCATAGGGTGCCGTTGGTCGATGCTCGTTTGTTTGTCCCATTCGCATGATGTCTTTGTATAGTATCCAAATCTTGCTTCATCTCATCCATGCGTGTAGTCAAACCGGTGAGGCAGTTGTCTATAGGATAGTAAACATCATCAAATCTCTTATAGAAATCATCCAGTGACATATCTTGAGTTTTGTAGATCTCATGCACAATATCATCAATCTCCATTCTGATGTATGTCCTTTAATTCTCCATAGAAATACTGATTTTTGCTGCATGTTCTGATAAACATATGTAGCTCTGCTAAAACATAGTAGCTCTCTCTAGAACTATTCTGATTTCTTCAGCTTGCATATTCACTAGTCTTTCGTTTGTAGCTCGTGCATTATTATTCTCATCTCTGTAGATGCTATACTCATCTTTCTTTTCCCAATGGAAAATTCTTCTGCCCTTAACATCAAAGGCTTGGCACCTTGCTCGATATAGCCGTCGATCATTGATGGGTTGCTTCTGTCGATGATGCTGAATTCTCTGGTTTATAGGCAGTGGAAGTACACAGTTTGTGTACCTTCGGAGGGGTGCTGTCGATCAATGCACGTTGTCTGTCGTCGATCGATCTAGAATGTTGAGAAGTGTAGGGAATATTACGGATCAGAACATTCTTCTGCTGCTCAATGTTGATCGACGCTATAAGAGGTGCATCGATCTATGGCTGTTGTTGTTGTCCAAATAATTTGCCCGATCCAGTGGCTACAATAAGGGAATCTGTTACATCCTCCTTGGATATATGTAGGATTCTCCCATAAAGATTTTGTGCACGTCCCTCTGGGTCTTGAAAAATTCCAAACTCATACGGTTTAAGATGACTGTATGTCTTCTCTTGTTCTGCAGCTGAATCTAGTTCAAATTCTACTATTTCTTGGCTAGTATCGATCAATGGCGAATGGTTACCGCCGATCGATGTCGATTTCCAAAATTGATGAGAAACTTGAAAAACACCAGCCTCTTCCATAGCAATACCACGATACTCGATTGTCTCTTCTTCTTTGTAATCTTTGTTGTACTCAAGGTAGGTTGGGTGTAACTTTCATCTGCGTATGTGTTGATCGGTTCTGGAGTAAGTGTGTCGATCAATAACGAAGGGTGGGCATAGGCTGATTGCGGAACAGCAAATGCAGAGATCGATGCGCCAGGTTAGGTGTCGATTGATGCTCCATCTTCAGACTTTTCATTGAAGTCCTAATCGCAGAAGCATGTGGCCATAAGTTCTGCATCATTACACAATTCAATCAGAGTAGCCTTACTCTTATTCTTGACAGGTTCATAGAAATTATTTTAATAATTAAGGATAAATACAACTTGTTTATCTTCATATTGTAGATGGCTCCCACGGTAGCCCTAAATGCTTTTCCAAGTAGTAGTGAAGAGTTCCAATCTATCTGGATATCCATCACATGAAAGTCTACTGGGACTAGGGTGTTGTTAATCTGCAATGGAACATTGTTTACTATCCCTCTTAAGTTTACTTTTGAGCATTCCACAAGTGTGAAAGAATCATTGGAGGGTTCCACTTTCAGGTTAAGCTCCTCTGCCATAGTTTTTGGCATGATGCTAACTGATGATCCAATATCATAGAGGGCACTGGGGTATTCATTGTCTTTGATCAAACATGGCACCACTAACTTCCCATGATCACTTTTCTGTTTTAGACAAGTCATATGTTTCATCTTTTCTCTGAGATGATTGAATATGATCTTTATATCCTCTTCGGTCTCTCTTTATTTCCTGAAGAACATCCACAACTTCTGTGTATAATAAGCTTCATCAAAAGGGATTTCTAAAGGAATTTTGGAGACTCTTTTAACAAAGCTATTCATCTCTTTTTCATTGGCTTTTATGCGTTGATGTTTGGGGATCTTTTGCTTCCCTTTGGAATGTCCTTCATCTTCTCTATCAAGATCCATGCCTTCAGTCGTGTCAGTATTCTGTGTTGAAGCTCTCATGGTTGGACGCACAATCAAATTTGCATTGATGCTTGGTAATCAAAACAGCTTTCTAATCTATCAATCGCTGCTCAGGTCGCATAGTCGATCGATACTGCCATCTCTCTATCGGTTTATTGTATCGTGTCTGTATCGATCGAACTTAGTCGATTCACACAAAACTATTGATACTGCAAAAGCTGTTGTCGATCGAAGCTCATTACCGGTGATCGACACCAATACAAACTGCTGAATGACATTAGAATTTTCCAGACAAAATCTCCTTCTTGGAGCCTTTCTCTCTTAATATTTTGCCAAAAATCATCAATCAATGTGTTGACATGGTGCTTCTGTCCAGCCTCCTTGATTCTTTGACCTTCTGCATTACACAGATGACCCTTGAGGTCATGCAGGTCTCCACTCTCATCCCTAACCAATATCAAAATTACAACCATCTGAACTCGTCTGCTTCCGTCGATCGATATAGGTAGGTTGATGTCGATCGATTCTATGTGATCTGTGTTGGTCGATGCTATGTGATCTGTGTCGGTCGATGCTATGTGATTTGTGTTAGTCGATGCTAAAGTTTGGATGTCAGTCAATGCGGTCCATGAAGAAGTGTCGGTCGACACGGTACAGGTGCTGTCGATCAATGCTTATCGTCTTTCTTTGCGGATCGTATGTTCAAGTCTGTCAGGGTTAGAGAATGCTAGTTCTTGTCTGTTATTGCTCCTAGTGCTACTTTGCATGTACCTGAAAACAAAGAAAAAGAAAAATTAGTAACTTGAAAAAGTAGTAACAAACCTAGACTAAATCCTAGAAATTAAATCTAATGGCGAACAATGCTCTCGGGCAACAACGCCAAATTTGACATTTGGTGTGTTTATTATTCAAGCAAAGTATAAATATCATAAACAATTAACTATCAAATTAACCATAATTTTAACACAACATAATATTGTTGCCAAGAAAGATCAGGTGTAGTACTTAGGGATCGAATTCACAGAGAGCAATGACACACAATATATTTTTTAGTTCTAAAGACTAAGCTATGTAAATATATATACTAGTGGTGAACAATCAATTAAGGAAATATTCCTTATCAAGAAGTAGAGATGCAATATGGAAATATGTTATTTAATGTAAATATGGAAATATGATATTTAATTAACTAAATGTAAATATGATAGATCTAGGGTTTTAAACCTAATGGATTACATGGAATAGGAAGCACAAAAATGTAAATATACTAGAACTCAAATGTTAACTATTCTGATATTTTTAATTTCAACTCTCATATGAGAGCAAAAGAAAAGAACATCGATCGACTGTTAAGGCCTGGTGTCGATCGACATTGAAATTAGAAGGAAGTTTGATAAGTTCACCAGACTTATTAGACCAGCTCTCGCATGCGCCTTAAAGCCTAGTTCAATATAATCTATTCTGGCACATAACCTATTCTCGTAGTTGTTCATGTCCTATTATCGATATCATAGTTAGCTACTCTAGAATGCAAGCATTAAGCACAACTCAATTGATGGATATTTACTTAACCTAGCAATCCTACTTTTGGGCTAATCCATGATTGCTATCATTCAACCCTAAATCTAATTGATAACTACTCAAACATGATATTTGTCACATAAATCATAGATGAAATATATGCAAAACAGAAATTAAATAAAAACCTAAAGAGTTTCAAAATGGCGTTGAAGGAGTTCTTCTTTTCTCTCATAACCCTAATACAATAAAATAGTAGTAATGCTTTTTGGTTAATTATTGTTTTTTTCTCTCTCTGTTTTTTCTTAAGACATAAATATAATACCTTAAATATATGTCAAAACTCGTCCAAAGTATTTTCGTCATTCTGACTTGAGCTTGAAATTTGATGTCGTCGAGTTGGTCGTCGATCGATTGCAAGTGTTTTGCATCGATCGACCTTGGTCTTAAATTATCGGTCGATTCCAAGTTTGTGTCGTCGATCTGCTACGGGTTTTTCTCCTCTAAATGCTCTAAAATCTCTAAGTATCTCATATATTTCCAAAATATTCTTAGACCTGTAAATACTCTAAAACACAGTTTAGACACATATAATAGATCCTAATTATAGCCTATAACATGACCTGAAACTGATAATAAGTAGGTTATATCACTAACTAACAATAACTCAACTAATAATATAACAATTTGCTTAAATGATGTGATAATCTTTGTTTATATATATTTATCGCTCATTATTTTAATTTCAGCTAGATTTATACCAGTGTAGATTATTTTATGTGGTACAAAATAGTACTCCCTCCGTTTCATATTAGTTGTCGTTGTAGGGGAAAATTTTCGTTTCAAAATAAGTGTCGTTTTAGAATTTCAATGCAAAATTCATTAATACGATTCATAGGTAATTGTGTTTTTATTTTTCTATTGGTTGAAATATGGTTAGGTGTATAGGTAATTGTATTTTTATTTTGGAAATATACAAAATCATATGTTTTATTAATATGTGTGAATAAACCTAGAACGACAAGTAATATGAAACGGAGAGAGTATTAAACTTTCAGAAAGAGATAGATATTTTTTGTGGGTAATTTAGTATTTCTGAAAAATTCAGAATAATAAATGACTTAAAAGAATCGACAATGACCTTTTAGAATTGATCATATATACAAAAAGAAAATGTCAATTTTGATTTTCCCCAAATGCAATATCTACTATAATGGCACAACCTACAAGATATTATTGATTCACAATCTATGTTCTTACACAACAAATGTTAGCTTCTTCGAAATTCTTAGAAAACCTATTGTTTGAATAATAGAATAATTTTTGGAATATTTTTCGAATATAATCTAAAATTTGATTTTAAATGCAAAAGTATACCTTAATTTGAAACAAATTCAAAAATAATCTAAAAGACTAGTGAAATTACAAACATCTTCTTACAATTAAACAAAAAACATAATTCATTTTTATAAATATAATCTCGGAAATTTTTATGAGATTCTGTAAATTTGTCTATAAAATTTTTTTTTGGAAATTTTCTCGTATCTTAGATTTTAAAAATAATTTATAAATTTTATAAAATATATTTTAGTGGAGAAAAAATCACTGAAAATCTTCTAGTATAATTATTTGTTGGAAGACTTAAATCACATAAAACCTAAAATTAATAAATTAATATTTTTGATCTCATTTTTTTTTTGCTTTATTTTATGTTTTCTTAATATCACAAAGAATTTAGCTTTTTTTTTTTTTATCATAGTCATGTGCTATGCGAATCAAGACGATATGATTTTATTAAAAAAAAAGACTAACTAAAATATAAAGTCGCAACCACGCATGAGTTGTCTTGGATTACTTTATTAAAAGCAATTGAGTGGTTTTAAAACCACAGCTGTAACTAGCTTGTTAAGTAGGATTAAGAAAGACTTAAAAGCTGTATTTTCAATGTGTTCAATTAGAAACAACATAAATTTAAATAAATTTATGAAAACAGGCGAACTTAACTTGCAATTTCATGTTGTCGGTTAATTTCAATAAAAAAAAATCTTATATGGGATCTCAAAAAAATTGAAACTTCAAGTAAGAAGAAATAATAATAAAAATTATTTTTTACCCAACGACTTACACGATTGTTTGGAATTTAAGCAATGCTACTATAAAGCTGATACTCCATAGTTTTCATTAAGATTACATTTTAAGGCAAGGAGCTGTTTTTATTAAGATGACATTTTAAGGCAAGGACCTTACGGCCCTTATTATTCATGCGATCCTCCTTGCTCGATCCTCATTTCTTAAAACCTCTTTCTAAGATTTGATTTTTTTATTTATGACTAGAATAAGAGTACAAAGTTCCTTTTTATACTACTCTGAGAATTGCTCACCAAGTCAGAAATTTATGGTGTTTCCTTATTTGGCTTGGTCAAACTTTACTCACAAAAGCTTGACCGAATCTCTACAGTTCTTTCCTTATATGACTCCCACAAACCCGACCTTCCTTTTGTAGAATTCAGTTAAATATAACCAATTGAACTTGCGTTACTTGGAACCCGCATTCCCGAATGACTGAACTTTCCTTAATTGACTTTGCGGTCCGTCGACCACTTCCTTATACTTGATCACTCTATGTTCAGTTTTCATTGCTTATTCTACGTTATTGATGCTTTGATAATACAAATGACTTTTTAAACTTAGAGAGAAAAATCTAGTTCTTCTTCCATTCAAATGAAACAAAAGTTGCAACACTTAAAACAATTTTCCACTTTCTTATAAAAAAAAACTCTTTCTGGACGCATTCTTTTATAAATAAAAATACTTCGGGAGCAGGTCGTTACAATTCTCCCCCACTTATGAGGAATTCGTCTCCGGATCCGCATATACCATGTGCTCATCCACTTAGGTCTCGGATAACTCCAGATACTCTGCCTCTTCATGCTTGCACGCTCTTCCTCCTAATTTATTAGCCTGGAAGCCTCGTCACTTGTATCAGTTTCCCATGGATCGACAGAACAAAACTAAAATCTTTAGCGGTTGCGAGACAATTAATGCTTAACCCCTTACCACCTTTCTCAATTGAGACACATTGAACATCATGGAATGGATGGAGCTCGTCATACAATTCCAAACGATAAACCACCGGTCCAACTCATTCCATGATCATAAACTGTCCCATATACCTCGGTTGCAATTTCCCCATCTTCTTTGTCCTATCCTTTCCCGTAAATGTCATCCTTTTTAGGTAAACCATCTCCCCCGCTTGGAATTCCAATTCTTTCCTCTTTTTGTCTACCTAGCTTTTATGTCGATCTTGAGCTTCCTTCATTTTCTCCTTAACAAACTTGATCATGTATGTCGTTACTTTTATCACCCCTGGTGAAAAATCTCGGCCCTCTCCAACACAGGGGAGTTCGATACATACATCCATACAAGGCTTCATATGGTGACATTCCAATACTAGAGTGGTAACCGTTGTTGTATGCAAACTTAGTTAACGGTAAATGCTCCTCCCATAGTTTACCCCAGTCCACTACACATGCCTGCAACAAATTCTCCAATGATTGAATCGTCCGCTCCTGATTGTCCATCCGTTTGCGGATGATATGATGTACTCATGTGCACCTTGGTTCCCAAAGCTTTCCAGAATGCCATCCAGAACTTTGAAGCAAAACGTGGGTCTCGATCAAACACAATGCTAACAGAGACACCATGGAGTTTCACAATTTCCCACATGTAGAGTTCCACACACTTGTCCACACCATCTGACATTTGGAATGAAAGAAAATATGCGGACTTAGTTAAGTAGTCTACTATTACCCATACTGAACCCTTGCAGCCCTTTGTCTTTGGAAGCCCGCACACAAAGTCCATTGTGATCATATCCAATTTCCATTCAGGCATGGGTAAACTCTGCAACAAGCCATTGGAACCTGATGATCTGCTTTCACTAACTCATGTTTGACACTTTGCCACCGATCCGGCTATATCCCTTTTCATCCCTGACCAGTGGTAGAACCGCTTAAGGTCATGGTGGATCTTCGTTGCATCTGGGTGTACAAAGAACTTAGATTGGTGTGCTTCCTTCAGTATCTTTCCCCTTAATTCCTAATCGTTTGAGACACATACTCGTCCATGGAAGATGATCATTTCGTTATTTGTCTTCCAATACCCCCACGACACCATCTTTGACCATCTTAACCAAAGCTTCATCGTCCCCTTGGGCCAATCTTATTTGACTCTGAAGGTCAGTTTGATTTGCCGCTTCCTCGTCGAGATTAACTGACTCGTCTACTAACACATTAACCCATAACATTCTCAGTATCAAAACCAACCCTCCTATTTCCTTCTCTGTCGAGACATTCGCCTTTCGGCGACTTAGTGCATCTGCTACTAAGTTAGTCTTTCATGGGTGATAAACTATCTCCAAATCATAGTCCGCCACCAACTCCATCCATCGACTCTTCCTTAGATTCAACTTTGGCTGAGTGAAAATGTACTTAAGGCTCTTGTGGTCCGTAAACACTTGAACTTTTTCCCCATAAAGGTATGACCGCCAAATCTTAAGTGCAAACAACACCGCTGCAATCTCCAAATTGTCGAGATGCATAAGAGATCACACGTTCATCTTGCATCAAGACGCAACCGAGCCCCATATTTGATGTGTCTGTGAATACAACATATGCCACTCCAGACTGAGGCAATACTAGAATTGGTGTACTCGTCAATCCCTCCTTCAAGCTTGCAAAGCTCTTCTCACATTCCACCATTCACTCGTACTTCACATCCTTACCCGTCAGCTGAATCAGTGGCTTAGCTAAGCTCTTTACAAACCGACGATAGTAACTTGCTAACCCCAAGAAACTCCTGATTTCTGTGGGCGTTTCCGGCCTCGGCCAATTTGCAATGGCTGCAACTTTTTCAGGATCTGCTACAACTCCTTCTTCGGAGACAACATGGCCTAAGACCCCAATCTGCCTTTGCGAAAAACTGCACTTGCTTAGCTTAGCAAACAACTTATTATGCCTTAGTTTTTCCATGACCCCTCTTAGATGTCCCTTGTGCTCCTCTGGAGTTTTTGAGAAAAATGAAACACCCCATTTATCATTTTCATAAACGCCCTGGAGCATTTATCAACCCAAATAACATGACCATGAACTCGAAGTGGCCCTACCTTGTCCTTAATTCGGTCTTCCTAACATCTCCTTCTGCAATAGAAATTTGATGGTAACCTGATGCCAAATCGATTTTTAAGAACCACGATGATCCCTTGAGCTAACCCAATAACTCATCAATCTAAAGCAACAAATATTTGTTCTTGATCGTCACTCGCTTCAGCCTCCGATAATCAATGCACAAGCGAAAAATTCCATCCTTCTTCTTGACAAACAATACTGGTGCACCTCACGACAAGCTGCTCAGCCTGATGAACCCTTTCTCAATCAATTCCTCCAGTTGCTTCCTCAACACTGCGATAAGGGGCCTTGGATATAGGAGCAGTTTCAGGCTCCAACTCTATCGTGAACGGTTCATCCCGCGATGGCAGTAATCCAATGAGCTTTTGAAATACATCTTTAAATTATTGCACCACTGGAATGTTTCCCAACACTTCTTGGTCCGCACCCGCAACGGTGATCGTTGCTATAATTGACCCACGTCCTTTCTCGACCATCTGTTCTGCCTTTAGCGCTGATATGACTGGAATTCCAGTCTATTTCTTCTTCCCTTGAAACACCAGCTTCCCTCCTTTCCGAGTAAAGGTCACCAGGCATTTCTCACAGTCCAAGTTAGCTCGATAATGGGCTAACCAGTCCATTCAAAGGACTGCTTCATATCCCTTAGTTTCTAACACGATCAGATCACCTAGCATGTCCTCACCGCCCACCACAATCGACACATCTTGATAGATGGCATGCGACTTCAGCATTGCGCCACCCGCTGCTTGAACAATTCTGATGCCGTCTTCCAGGCCCTTCTTAGATGACCAACTCGCCACGACTTTAGGATGCAAAAAAGAATGCGACGCCCCAGACTCAAACAAGGTGTGGGTTTCACTTCCCCCAATAGAAATAATTCATACATAACATTCATGCATTCCTTATGCTAAGCATAAGATTCAAGCAATAACTTAGAGAGTGCAAGGAACAATAGTTACCATCAATCGGGTTTGCTCCATTCTACATACACAGCATATGCACTCTTGGTGCTACGTTCTGCTTCTTAGACTGTTGTTCACCACATGTACAAGCTGCTTGTTCATTCCTTGGAGCTCCGCAGTCCCAAGCTAAATGTCCGATATCACCATAATGGTAACACTTCCCTGCGCCTGCATCAGGACACTCTCGGATTCGGTGGTCCATACTCCCACACTTAAAGCATCCATCGGTACCTTGACAACACACACCATGATGCATCTTACCACACATTTCCACATGCAGTCATCGCCGTACCTACCGCCTGGTTCTCAACTCTCTTCGGCCTTGATTTTACTTGGTTTCTCCCTAAATGTTCATGTTTAGCCATATCTTCCAGCCCACTCTCCACCAATGCTGCTTTCTCGACCAATTCCCCAACGACCTGGTATTCTCTACTCACCATTATGGTTATAAGTTCAGGCTTCATTCCGCACATGAACCTTTCAATCTGACGTTGTGCATTATCCATTTCTCATCCTGCATATTTTTTTGAGCCGGTTAAACTCATGTTCGTAGTCCGTACTGATCTTGTTCCCTGGCGAAGTTCAGGGAAAGCAATCTCCAACTTTATGCGGGTCTCAGTTGAAAAATATTTACTGCTGAACTCATTATTGAAGCTCGCCATATGGCGAGCGATATGGCGAGCGGGTCGTCACACACTCCTTTGGATAAATCCTACGGAAATGAGAGAGTTTCCGTTTAAGTTTAGTTACATATATTAAGCTCACCATAGAGAGATTTTCTGATATTTAAAACCTGGAAACAGGACTGGCGGAAACGCAAAACATGTGTTTTCAGAAAAAACGGCTCTCGTACAGCCAAACTTGATAACAGTTTACGAACAACTTTCATAAAACTATACTCAACAACATATCAAGGCACAACTTTCGTGAAATTAAACTCGACGAGATTTTACGAAATAATTTTATAAAATAAAACTCGATGAAATTTTACAAACCGCTTTCGTAAAATTAACTCGACAACAGTTTTCGGAATAACTTTCGTGAAATAAAAGCTCGACAATGTTTTAGGAAACAACTTTCATAACTTGACAATATTTTATGAAACAGATTTTGTAAAATTAACTTGTCAACAGTTTGCGGAATAACTTTCATAAAATAAAAGCTCAACAACGTTTTAGAAAACAACTTTTGTAACTCGACAATATTTTATAAAACAGCTTTTGTAAAATTGACTCGACTACAGTTTGCGGAATAACTTTCATAAAATAAAAGCTCAACAACTTTTAAGGAAACAACTTTCATAAATTAAACTCAACAATATTTTGCGGAATAACTTTTCATAAAATTAAGCTCGACACCATTTTGCAAAACAACTTTCGTAAGATAAGCTCGGCAATATTTTATGAAACATCATTCGTAAAGTCAAACAAGATCATATGAAATAATCAACAGAAAAACAAAGACAATAAGGGCTGGACCAGTTCGCTCATAGCTTGACGAATTGGGAACCTCACCCGAATGATATCTTGTCCATTGCTTCCTTTTTCCTAATCTCCCACCTCAGCCTTCTTTGCATCATCACCTACTTCTCCTCACTTTGTTTCAACAATTTTGTAAAGGTCCTTTGGTACATAAAATGCAATCCGATTTTACAAAATTTAACCACGTTCTGTCGAAAACATCTATTCATGAACGTTTGATAGAATTTTCAAACAAAGTGCACTTGATCAAATTAGTACAACCAGCGGTACAAAGAAACGAGAACAAAAACTTAGGCGTTAAAATCTTTTCCTCACTCCAATATTCTCGTCAGAATTTCGTTGAAAACCAACTTATATGAAAATTATTATCAAACTTTTCAAAGTCCTTTGACATTGAATCGTCAGAAGACACGAGGAAAAAAAGAATGAAGAAGAGGCAATCACGAATCATCGATGAGACTAAGTGATACAGCCTATTTATTACCAGTTTTAGGCCATGTTATAGGCTCTATTTATAGTCTATTATGTGTGTCTAGGCTATGTTTTAGAGTATTTACAGGTCCAGGAACGTTTTGGAGATATATGAGATACTTGGAGCTTTTGGAGCATCTAGAGGAGAAGAATCCATAGCTGATCATCCAAGAAGTCGACAAAGCCATCGATCGATGGAATACACTTGGCGTCGACCGATTATTAAAGCCCATGATCGATTGATGCAGCACACATGCCATCAATCGATGATCAAATCCCAAGTCAGAATGACAAAAATGCTCTGGACGAGTTTTGACCTAAATTTAGGGGTTTATATTTATGTCTTTAAGAGATCAGAAAAGAGAGAAGAGAGAAAGCTTTTATATATTCATTTTGTATTAGGAGAGAAATGAGAGAATCCTTCACAATCCTCCTTGAACTCCTTTGGTTTTTATCTATTTTATATTTCATATCTATTTCATCTATGATTTATGTGACAAAGATCATGTTTGAGTAGTTACTAATTAGATTTAGGGTTGAATGATAGCAATCATGGATTAGCCCCAAAATATGATTGCTTGGTTAAGTTAATATCCATCAATTGAATTGTGCTTAATGCTTGCATTCTAGAGTAGCTAACTAAGATCTCGATGATAGGACATGGACAACTACAAGAGTAGATTATGTGCCAGAATAGATTCTGCTAAACTAGGTTGTTCGGTGCATGCGAGAGCTGGTCTAATAAGTCTGGTGGACTTATCAAATTTCGCGCACACCTCCTTCTGATTTCACCGTCGAAAGACACCAGGTCTTAGCCGTCGATCGATGGTCTTTCCTTTTGCTCGCATACGAGTGTTGAAGTTAAAAATGTCAGAATAATTAACATTTGAGTTCTAGTATATTTACATTTCCGTGCTTCATATCCCTTATAATTCATTTAGCTTGAAACCCTAGATCTAGCATATTTACATTCATATTTACATCTAGTTAATTAATACCAGATTTCCATATTGCATTAGTAGAATATTTCTATATTGCATCATACTTCTTGACATGAAATATTTCCTTAAATTGATTGTTCACCACCAATATATATATTTACCTAGCTTAGTCTTTATAAATAAGAAATCTATTGTGTGTCTTTGCTCCCTGTGGATTCGATCCCTAAGTACTACACCTTAACTCTCTTGGCAATAGTATTATCGTGTGTGTTAAGATTATAGTTAATTTGATAGTTAATTGTTTAAGATATTTATACCTTGCTAGAATAATAAACACCACCCTGTCAAATTTGGTACCGTTACCGGAGAGCATAGATTGCCATTAGATTTAATTTATAGGATTTAGTATAGGTTTGTTACTAATTCTAAGTTACTAATAATTTGCTTTTCCTTTGTTTTTAGGTACATGAAAAGAAACACCATGAGCAATAAAGGACAAGAACTAGCATTATCCTCGAACCTTGACAAACTTGAACGCACTATCCACAAAGAAAGACGACAAGCATCAATCGATAGCACTAGTACCGCGTCGACCGACACTTCTTCACAAACATATCGACCATCATCCGAACTCCACTGTCGACCGACATTGATCACTTAGCATGGATCGACATCAACCTACACCCGTCGATCAACAACAACTTACTCACGTCGACCGACATTGATCACTTAGCATCGATCGACATGAACCGACCCGCATCAATCGACAGAAGCAGACAAGTTTAGATGGTTGTGACTTTGATACTGATCAGGGATGAGAATGGAGATCTGCATGACCTCGAGGGTCATATGTGTTATGCAGCAGGTCAAAGAATCAAGGAGGCTTGACAGAAGCACCACGTTAACTCATTGATTGATGATGATTTTTGGCAGGACTTTAAGAGAGAAAAGCTCTTAAAAGGAGATTTTCGTGTGGAAAGTTCCATGTCATTCGACAATTCACATTGGTGTCGATCAACACCAGGTAATAAGCATCGATCAACAATAACTCCTGCGGCATCAGTAGCTTCGTGTGAATTGACTAACGTCGATCGATACAGATACAATACAATCACCCGCTAGCAGGATAGAAGCATCGATTGACGCAACCCATTCAGCATTGATCGACAAATGAGGAAGCTGGTTCGACTGTCAAGCATCAATGCATGTTTGTTAGTACGCCCAACCATGACATATTCAACACAAAATATTTACACGTCCGAAGCCATGGATCTTAATAGAGAAGATGAAGGTCATTCCAAGAGGAAGCAAAAGATCCCCAAACATCAACACAGAGAAGCCAATGAAAAAGAGATAGATAGTTTTGTTAAAAGAGTCTCCAAAATTCCTTTAGTCATCCCTTTTGATGAAGTTTATTATACACACAGGTTGTGGATATTTTTGAGGGAATCAAGGGAGACAGAAGAGGATATAGAAATCATATTCAATCATCTCAGAGAAAGGATATTCAATCATCTCAGAGAAAGGATGAAACAGAGGACTTGTCTGAAGAAGAAAAGTAACCCTGGGAAATTTGCGGTGCCTTGTTTGATCAAAGGCAATGAATACCCCAGTGCCCTCTGTGATATTGGATCATCAGTAAGAATTATGCCGGAAACAATGGCAGTGAAGCTTAACCTGAAAGTGGAACCCTCCAATGATCCTTTCATATTTGTAGACTGCTCAAAAGTGAACTCAGGAGGGATAGTAAAAGATGTTCCAGTGCAGATCAACAATACCCTAGTCCCAGTAGACTTCCATGTGATGGACATCCAGATTAATTGAAACTCTTCACTACTACTTGGGAGAGCACTTATGGCTACAGTGGGAGCCATCTGCGATATGAAGCAAAACAAGTTTTATCTATCCTTAATTGATCAAAATATTTTCTATGAACCTGTCAAGAATAAGAGCAAGGCTACTCTGATTGAGTTGTCTAATGATGCAAAACTTGTGGCCACATGCTTCTGCAATTATGAGTTCAACGAGGAGTCTGACGATGGAGCATCGATCAACATCCAACCCAGAGAATTTTATCAATGCGTTTGTTGTTCAACAATCGGTCGATACCCACCCTTTGTTATCAATCGATGGCCTAACCCACCAGGACCGACCAACACCTGCCACGCAGATGGCAATTACACCCCAGCCTACCTCGAGTATGACGAAGATTACAGAGAAGAAGAGCTAATCGAGTACCGTGGTATTACAATGGAAGATGCTGCTATTTTTCAAGTTTTCCATCAACTCGGGAAATCGACATTGATCGACGGCAACCATTTGCCATCAATCGATATTGACCAAGAAGCAGAGTCTGAACTAGATTCATATGATGGCTGAATGCTTGAAATGGCCAATGAAGCTGGAAATCTGTTCGGACAACGCCAGCTGGGCGAAAGTGGATAAACATGCATCGATCGATGCACCTCATTCAGTGTCGATCGACATTGAGAAGCAGAAGAACAAGCTGATCCATAATATTGCATACACGTCTCCACATCTTTGATCGATCAGCAGCAGACAGCGTGCATCGATTCGACAGGACCCTTCCGAAGTTTCACAAACTTCGTACTTCAACTGCCTATAATTTGGAGAGTTCAGCATCATTCGACTGGATCCACCCAGCATCGATCGATGGTTGTATCGAGCATGGTACGAGAGCATATGATGCTAAGGGAAGAAGAATTTTCTAATGGGAAAAGAAAGATGAGTATGTCATCTACAAAGATTAGAATGGTAATGCACGAGCTACAGACAGAAGAGTAGTGAATGTGCAAGATGAAGACATCAGAGCACTTTTAGAGAGAGCTAGTATGTTTGAGCAGATCTACATATGCTTACCAGAACATGCAACAAGGATCAATATGTTTATGGAGATTCAAAGAACAAACATTAGAGCATAGATTTATGATATTGTGCATGAGATCTACAAAGCTCAAGAGATGTCACTGGATGATTTCTACACGAGGCTTGATGATGTCTACTGCCCTATAGACAAGTGCCTCACCGGTTTGACTACACGCATGGATGGGATGAATCAAGATTTGGATATTATACAAAGACAGCATGCGATTAGGCCAGACGAACGAGCATCGATCGACGGCACCCTATGACCATCGATCGACACTGAAGCCAAAAGACATAAGACAGCATCAGAAACACAATTGGAAGATAGGTTTGATGAGATCGCTTTTTCTCAAAGCCTAATGAAAAAGATATTTCTCAGCAGTTGGAAGATATATCAGAGAGTACAGCTGCAAGACTTAGAATGCTACAGCGCAGTATTGAGAACCTACAAAGAAGAATGCATTCAATGGAGGTTGCTAGAGAGGTTACAAAGAATGAGAAAACCATAAGTGATGAAGCAATGAGGAGCTTCATTGGTACATGGTTTCAGATGAGCAGAAAAGATGTAGACACTTGTTTTCCAAGTGTTGATCCACCTCCATACTAGTCAGAAAGTTCAAACGTCGAGTTTAAGACTATAACCAAGCGCTAAGTGGGAGGCAACCCACTGTTTAGTAAGTTTTTATTATATTAGTCTAATTTTGTACTTTATTACATTATTACAGTTTTTAAAAGAAAGAGGAACATGAGACTGCACATAACACCAATCGATGGAGTAACCTTAGCATCGATCGATCGCCACTTAACTGTATCGATCGACGGTCACCATCAACAAGCAGGTATACCGTTTTCCTTTATTAAATTGTGTCTTTATGGTTTATTTTCTTCACCAATCTCAGACTGAATAACACTGGTAATAGTATTGTTTAAGTCTGGAGGAGGTTTACTAATATGGTTTTCTATTTTGAGTTTTATACTTATAAAAATAGAGAGAGAATATAAACTTACAGGTGTACCATCTATCGACACCATAGAGTCACCATCAGTCGACAATGGATCGCGACCATCGATCGACACAATATACCTAACATCGATCGACACTCTATTACAGAGTCTGGTATCTAGTTTCTCTGTTAACTACTTACTTATGATTTAAATTTTTCCTAACCGATCCGGGGCTGATTACACTGGGAACAATGTAATTTACGTCTGGGGGAGGTTCGCTAATGCTATTTTATTTGTTTTGAGTTTTATTTTCTATATATATAAGTTTTTCAAAAAGTTGTACTGAGTCAAAAAGGGATTATGATCAAGATTTATTATTGACTAATCACACTTTAGCACCATTCTTAGAAGGTTGTTTGGAGAGAGTACTAGATATCCTAAAGTGGATCATCCTGCCACTATACCACACTTGCTTAGAAATTTTGAAGGAACCAAAGCTGATTGACAACACTAATCCTGACATTATTAGCTTGCTTTGGGGCTTGGAATACATTGGATCGGATTCCTTCAGCAAGTCTGTAGGTACAAGTCATTACACTTTTGGTTCCCTTCTCTCTCTCTCTCTTCAACATCTACTTATAAACTTAAAAGATTGAGATGATTTCCCGAGATGCAAAGGGATAGGTACATTACCAATGACCTCATTATTCTTATTCAGAGGAATGATCACACATTGTTGGGAGCGAGAGATAGGTAAATTACCAATGATCCCATTATTCACCTACAAACTTTGCCTAAAAAGAAAAAGAAAAAGAAAGAAAAAATAATAATAAAAGAAGAAGAAATCTAGAAAGATTCAGAGAAGAGAGAAAATAGGGAAGAAAGAGATCATATAGACTTTGTGCCTAGTCGTTCAGATACTTGCAGAGGTAAGAATTCATATGTCCTTTGATCGATACTCCCAAGGTAAAGCATGCACTTTTATTTTATGCAAAGAAATGAGATCAGCAGAGGGGCGAATCAAGCTAGTATTTGGTAAGTTGTTGGTAGAATGGATTTAGTTGCTATACTAGGATAGGGTACATAAAGTTTATTTGTGAATTGACTTGATAGGATGTGGTTGCAACAAAGTAGGTTGATAGTTATACTTAGATATTATGTGAGTCTCCAGTTTTCAAAACCTCTTTCACATATTTGTTTACTTGAGGACAAGCAAAGAGTTAAGTCTGGGGGAGTTGATATAACCTATTTATTACCGATTTTAGGCCATGTTATAGGCTCTATTTAGAGTCTATTATGTGTGTCTAGGCTATGTTTTAGAGTATTTACAGGTCCAAGAATGTTTTGGAGATATGTGAGATATTTGGAGCTTTTGGAGCATCTAGAAGAGAAGAATCCGTAGCTGATCATCCAGGGAGTCGACAAAGCCATCGATCGATGGAATACACTTGGCGTCGACAGATGATTAAAGCCCAAGATCGATCGATGCAGCACACATGCATCGATCGATGATCAAAACCCAAGTCAGAATGACAAAAATGCCATGGACGAGTTTTGACCTAAATTTAGAGTTTTGTATTTATGTCTTTAAAGACAGAGAGACAAGAGTTCCAAAAACACAGAGTTTTTACAGAGCATTTTAGTTCTATTCATTTTGTATTAGGGTTAGGAGAGAAAGGAGAGACTCCTTCGAGTCTTCCTGGAACTCATATGTTTCTCATCTATTTTATATTTCATATCTATTTTATTTATGATTTATGTGATAAAGATCATGTTTGAGAAGTTATAAATTAGATTTAGGGTTAAATGATAGCAATCATAGATTAGCCCAAAAATAGGACTGCTAGGTTAAGTTAATATCCATCAATTGAGTTGTGCTTAATGCTTGTATTCTAAAGTAGCTAACTAGGATCTCGATGATAAGACATGGACAACTACGAGAGTAGGTTCTGTGCCAGAATAGATTATGTTGAACTAGGTTTTTAGGAGCATGTGAGAGATGGTTTAATAAGTCTGGTGGACTTATCGAGTTTGAAGCATCCACATCGATCGACCATGGATCATGACCATCGGTCGACATCAACATCGCAACATCGATCGACACTCTATTACAGAGTCTGGTATCGAGTTTCTTTCTTAACTACTTACTTATGATTTAAAATTTTCCTAACCAATCTGGGACGGATTACAATGAGACAGTGTAATTTAAGTCTATGAGAGGTTCACTAACGCTATTTGATTTGTTTTGAGTTTTATTTGCTATATATATGTGTGTGTGTGTGTGTTTCAAAAAGTTTTATTGAGTCAAAATAGGATTATGATCAAGATTTATTATTGACTAACCATATTTTAGCACCATTCTTAGAAGGTTGTTTGTAGAGACTACTAGAGATACCAAAGTGGATCATCCTGCCACTATATCACACTTGCTTAGAAAGTTTGAAGGAACCGAAGCTGATTTCCAGCACTAATCCTGACACTATTAGCTTGCTTTGGGGCTTGGTATACACTGGATCGGATTCCTTCTGGAAGTATGAAGGTGCAAGTCTGTAGGTGCAAGTCATTGCACCTTTGGTTCCCTTCTCTCTCTCTCTTAAGAATCTACTTAAAGCTTAAAAGATTAAGATGACTTCCCGAGATGCAGAGGGGTAGATACATTACCAATGACTCCATTATTCTAATTCAGTGGAATGATCACACATTGTTGGAAGCGAGGGATATGTAAATTACCAATGATCCCGCTATTCGCCTAAAACTTTGCCCAAAAAGAAGCAAAAGAAAAAGAAAAAAAATAGAAGAGTAAGAAATCTAAAAAGATTCAGAGAAGAGAGAAAATAAAGAAAAAAAGGATCAGAGAAGACTTTGTGCCTAGATACTCGAAGAGGTAAGAATCAATGTGTCATTTGATCGATACTCTCAAGGTAAAGCATGCACTTTTATTTTATGCAAAGAAATGAGATCAATAGAGGGGCGAGTAAAACTAGTATTTGCTAAGTTGTTGGTAGAATGGATTTGGTTGCTATACTAGGATAGGGTACATAAATTTCTCTGTGATTGACTTGATAGGATGTGGTTGCAACAAAGTAGGGTGATAGTTGTACTTAGATATTATGTGAGTCTTCACTTTTCAAAACCTCTTTCACATATTTGTTTGCTTGAGGACAAACAAAAGGTAAACTATGGGGGAGTTGATATAGCCTATTTATTACCAATTTTAGGCCATGTTATAGGATCAATGGAATACACTTGGTGTCGATCGATGATTAAAACCCAAGTTCGGTCGATGTAGCACACTTGCCATCAATCGATGACTGCAGATTTCAAAGCCAAAGTCAGAATAACAAAAATACCATGGACGAGTTTTGACCAAAATTTAGGGTTTTATATTTATGTCTTGAGAAAGAAAAAAAAGAAGAGAGAGTTTCAGACAGAGCATTTTTATTCTATTCATATTGTATTAGGGTTAGGAGAGAAAGGAGAGACTCCTTTAGTCCTCCTGGAACTCCTTTTGGTTTTTATCTATTTTATATTTCATATCTTTTTCATCTATGATTTCTGTGACAAAGATCATGTTTGAGTAGTTATCAATTAGATTTAGGCTTGAATGATAGCAATCATGGATTAATCCAAAAATAGGATTGCTATGTTAAGGTAATATCCATCAATTGAGTTGTGCTTAATGCTTTCATTCTAGAGTAGCTAACTAGGGTCTCGATTATAGGACATGGACAACTACGAGGAGTAGGTTATGTGCCAGAATAGATTATGTCGAACTAGGCTGTTAGGCGCATGCGAGATCTGATCTAATAAGTCTAGTGAAATTATCAAGTCTCTCCCACACTTCCTTCCGATTTCACCATCGATCGACACCAGGTCTTAGCCGTCGATCGATGGTCTTTCCCTTTCTCGCATACGAGAGTTGGAGATAAAACAGTCATAATAGTTAACATTTGAGTTCTAGAATATTTACGTTTTCTTGCTTCCTATCTCCTATAATTTATTTAGATTGAAACCCTCGATTTAGCATATTTACATTCATATTTACATCTAGTTAATTAATAGCATATTTCCAAATTTGCATTAGTAGCATATTTCCATATTGCATCTTACCTCTTGATAAAAAATATTTCCTTAAATTGATTGTTTACCACCAATATATATATTTACCTACCTTACTCTTTAGAAATAAGAAATCTATTGTGTGTCTTTGCTCTCTGTGGATTCGATCTCTAAGTACTACACATGATCTCTCTTCGCAAGAGTATTATTGTGTGTGTTACGATTATGGTTAATTTGATAGTTAATTGTTTAAGATATTTATACCCTACTAGAACAATAAACACCACCCATGTTACGCGCTATACAAGAAATCTGATATTTTGGTCAGCACCTCCAGACAGCCATTGGAAGTAGCTCGATTCTTACCAAGACAAGTCATATAAGCCGACAACGATTTGCGGACTTTAAATCGATATGAATCAGGTTTAAATTACAAACAGGAAAAACAAAAGCCGATTTGTCATCACAAAGTTTTAAGCCGAAAGTAAACCTAGGTCTTACCCTAAACCCATACACGCTGGTCTCTAATATCTCTAGACATGATATCAAAATTGATATGAGATCCTAAAATATGTTTGCTCGTTCATATCTAAACGCTCGTGAAACATTGAAGAACATTAAAAAATTTAATACACTCATCTTAAAACGAGCAACGAACAGAACGACTCACCAAGAGTTAGATATAAAGTGACTACTCATATTCTTCCCTCTACACTTATCTAAAAGGAAATATATTCACAAGCTCTTTAAATGCTGAAAATTGATTCATTATATAAAAAGAAAACCGTATTACACTGCAAGGATTCAAAGCCACTATCGGCCAGTCCCGACAAAAGTAAAAAGGCCATCCTTGGCCTAAACATAATACAGCCACATTCGGCCAAAAAACAATAGAAGTTAAAACATAAAACTAGGGAACCTCTTCCCTTCAACTTTCTACGAATCACATTCATAATTTCCAGACATGGAGGCCGTGAACGCGCTCACGTGCTGATCCACTTTGCCGTCCTCATTTCCAACGTCGACTCCAACTTCCCCCATATCAAGAGAAACGGGGATCGGATCCCAAAGCCCGACTTGTCTCCTCGATCAGAGGAACCAAAGAGTCAGCATTGGCATAGTTGCCTATAAAATCTGTCATCTCGGTGACTTCAGACTCAATGGTATAGTCGGCCTCCTGCGTGTGCCACAAGGTACCAATGGAACCTCGGCATTCGCAAAAATCGCTCACAATCTCTTGAGCTTCCTTGAGTTTACCATACTCAGTCGCAAACTAGGCGGAATGATTCGCGGTCGCTCCGACAATTCTCCTCCTTCCTTGCCTCTCCACACGATGAAGGGCTCTGGCATGCCCCTTGGTCAACTCCTGATCACGAAGATTGCGTGCGGCGGCCTCACTCTACAGACGGGCAACCTCCTTCTCTGCCTGCTCGGCCTTAAAACAAGAAATTCACTCGTCATGGTAGCTCGCTCCGAGAGCCGAATTAAATGCATGCAGGCCCTGCAAAGTTCTCCGTGAATGTCCTTGACCTTGACAGCTCGTCTATAGTTGGAGGCGCGTCAAGGTCCGGAGGAAGTGATCCCAAGAACTCATCAAAGTCGCAGTCGAGGAAAGGCATGTCGCTAGAACCACTCATGTCACCGGGAGTAAATTTTGGACCCCATCCAGGCAACGAAAAATCTTTCGCGGGAAAATCACTATCATCGAAGCAACCTCTTTATTCCTCGTTGATCTATCTCGGTGCCTCGTCACCGGAACATCGCGGGAGAAAATTCATCCATAACTGGATCAGCTTCCTCTTCTATAATTATCTGAGGATCAGCCTGAGAGTAATGACACACTAACATCATGCGAACCCACTGCTGAGAGAAAGAAGACCAATAGAACGAACCGCCTCGAAGAAGATATCTCACAACGGTCAATTCTTGGGGCGATGGCCAAAGAAGTTTAGCGTCTGCAAAAGAAAGAAGAGAATGCAAACACAAGGTCAAACATCGTCGAAACAAAAAACAGGCGGATATCCAACCAATGTACCATGTTGTTTCCATTTACTACGAAAAATCGAGATACAACTCTCCGCAACAAACACACTGTTTATGCGGACAAAGAAGAAACATTATCTACACTCGTGTCCATTGGAGATCGTCTTCTTAACAATCGACATGAACTTCTGAGGGTTAAAGTGGTACATGATAGGTCCCGATGATTGCTTCAGCCACAGGAAGGCTTCAAAGTAATCAGCATCAAGGACCACCCCCTGCTCGTAGCTTAGGAATAGAATGCTGATGAGATGTTGCAAACCAGTGGGAATCATCCGGCTTATCGACAGCCCGAAGCGGTTCAAAGTGTGAATGATGACTTCTGGGATAGTAAACCATAAACGACAGCGCACCATATGCGCCTCATAGCATGTGAAGTAACCTTCCAGAGGCTTATCAACACTTTCCCGAGCCTTGGAATCCGAAATATTCGCGTACAATGTCAAGAAAGGGATACAAACTCTTGCTCGGCAGGCCAGAGTCATGCTGAATATGAGGCCTGAAAGGGTATGGCGCCTCAGCCAGAGGAACTGTCGCATTGTATACAACAACCTAGTACGCTTCAGCTTCCTCGGGATCAACAGAATGGGGGACAGACTCCGGCTTGGGAATGACATCATCGTCATCATGAACGCTCTTCGGAATGGAATGAGGAATCTTAGTACTCTTGGAAGCTCTCTTTCTTGAAGACATGTTTAAACAACAAAAAGAAAAAGAGAGTGAGCAAGAGGAAGAGAGAAAAGTCTATTCTAGCTTGAAGAAATTTCTTGTGAAGTGAGCAAGTGAAAACTTGAAAAAACTTACTTCACCTACTTATAGGCAAATAAATTCACTATTAAACTTCAGACTTTTGATCGATAATTCCGCCTAACTTCCCTAAACGTGCCAAACTTGCTCGGCCGTTCGCTAGAACCCCACGCTAGATGTTTACAGTTTTAACAAGCTAGGGGGGCTAACTGTTGGGGTCAAAATTGGCTATGACGGAATTAACTCCTGAAAGCTCCCGAGAAATATTTCTCGGAAAAAAACTCTCAAATGAAGTTTGGAGCCCTAGGGCAAGCTCCGTCCCTCAACGACCAGTTTGCTCTAGGGCGAGCTCGTTTCCTCGGGTCAGCTCACCCTAGGGTGAGCTCAGTCCCTCAATGGCCAGCTCTCCCTAGAGTGAGCTCGGTTACTCGGATCAGCTTGCCCTAGGGCGAACTCAGTCCCTCAATGACCAACTCGCCTAGGGTGAGCTCAGTTCCTTGGGTCAGCTCGCCTTAGGCGGAGCTCGGGTCCTTCTAAACTAGCTCGCCTAAGGCGAGTATGACTGCATCATGTCAATATCAGGCACTTTTTTCTCAAACTGTGACCATACTCTCCCTTGTTTTGTCTTGTCTTGATCAGAGTTACCGTTGAGACTTTACGACAAAAACCGCGAAGACTTGTTTTCTCGTATAAGTTCAAATCGATCATACAAAACGGCAACGGTTAACATAGAACGTCAGATGCCTTGACTGTATAATTGATTTTAAATCTTCTATAAAAACCGGCGTCGTACCAAAGGTGATTTCTCAAAGAAATCAAAAAAAAAATTAAAGTCAAAAAACAGCCTAAAGAGGTCTAAAATGCCGCTAACAGCCCACCTGCGGTTTTAGACGAGAATGAGCTCAAGATTAGTATGATGCTTTATTTTTTATTTGTAGGAGAAGATAAATGTCAAGACTCGGGGATAGTCATGAAGATCAAATACTTTCTCGAAGCGATAGACTGAGCCCAGGGACAAAAAAAGAAGGTGCTAACCGACCTAAGAGGAGTATATAAGAGAAGCGAGGCGAGAGATGCAAGAAGGATTTTACACACAACAAACTCAGCACTTAGAGAAATTTAGGCATTTTTCCCTTTTTATTATTGAGCTGCGTCTCAATTAGTTTTTTCGCAGCGTTAGGTTGCTAGACTAGGGAATTCATCGTCAGCTCTCGCAGCCTGGAAAGTTAGGTTTAATTGACTTTCCTCCGAGCATTAAACTTGACGGTGTGAATTTCGGTTCCCACATTTATGCTAAACCAGAAAAATTGAGCGACCACCGCTCCAGTCACTTAACGGTTAAAAAACAATCCACGATTTTTTGTGAAACCCCAAGTAACGATTACGCTAAAAGATTGTTGAATAACCCAGAAGCGGAAATCATACGATAAATTCTTCATAACAAACAATTAACGGGAACTTTAAACTTATCATCAATCAATTAAGTTCTATATTCTCCTCAATTCAAATTAAACCCGCAGCGTTTTACCCGTAAAACACGATATGTAAGGAAACAATCACAAAGCTCCTAGGACTATATGAGTTATCCTTAAAAAACACGAAATAAATCTTGGAAGGCCAACGCTTCATAAAGCACCGTGAAGGAAGACGCTTCTTTCCTGGGACAAATTTACGCGACCTCTCGGTCCTAATTCTACGATCACAAATCAAACAATATAGCATCCAAACAGAAACCATAGTTTTGGCTGCGAACATCTGCAAACAAACCTAAACGTTTCTCTACCGCAAGAAGCTCTCCAAGCCCGAAAACCTTTAAACCAAAAAACGCGGCATAAGAAAAACTCAACCTTCGGCACCAAGAGACGTCGCTACACTCGAATAACCATTTTTGTCAAAACATTCCAGACAAAACCCTCGTCTCAGGAACTCAAAATACTCTAACACACCTCTCAACGGTAACGCACCTCTAAACGGTAACATTTATCATTTTGTTGTTTATGATCACAACAAACGAACTCTAACGTCCTAAACACACTTAGCCATCCCCATAAGAATAGGCTCTCGTACATCCGACAAGGATAACATAGCGCGCTATACAAGAAATCTGAAACTTTGGTCAGCACCTCCAAACAGCCTTTGGAAGTAGCTCGATTCTTACCAAGATAAGTCATATAAGCCGATAACAATTTCGCGGACTTTAAATCGGTACGAATCAGGTTAAGATCACAACAAGTAAAATAAAAGCCGATTTGGAATCACAAAGCCTTAAGCCGAGAGTAAACCTAGGTCTTACATCTCAAAGGCATAGTATCAACACCCCGATACGAGATCCCAAAATTTGTCTCTTCATTTGTACATGTACGTTTATGAGTCTCTGCGAACTAAAAGACTTCGATTATTCTCATCTTATGAAGCGACATGTACGGTGGTAGTCTGAGAAACAGGAATGAGACGACAACTCAGACCTTGTCCCTCTTAACTCTTTTAAATGACAGTTCTCTCAATTTATAAAACCGTAGTCTTATAAATTCGAGCAAAATATCTTTAAGAACCCCTAAAATGGCAGGGATTCAAAGACACCAACGGCCAGTCCTGAAAACAAAAATACGGCCACACTTGGCCAAAGAAAACAGCCTCCGAGTCTAGTCTCGAGACCAAAAAAGGTTCAATATAAAATGCCATCGGCAGCGAAATGCTCGAAAGTCTCTACACGACACATAACCAGACCATAAAGGTCTCGCAGGTGGCAGCCATCATAAGGTGCATAGGCAGCCATCATAAGGTGCATCCCCAATCTTATCACATTCTATTCTCACACTGCATAAAGAATGTAAATCCAACACCTTATAGGAATACGAGGATGAGATAAATCTCCGCAATAAAATGATCTCGATAAAAGTTTTCGAGAGAAAAATAAAACGCATTCCTACCCAAACATTCCGATTAAAACTTCACTCACCCGCAAGAATCATGCTCGAAACTTACAAGCTGTGGGCTAACTGTTGGGGTCAAAAACGGTAATCTCGAAATCAACGTCTAAGATTGCTGCTCTTAAGGAATTTACTCAGAATTATTTCAGAAAAAGACCGGAGTAGAAATCTTAGATTATCGAAAAGGCTTTGCCCTTATCCAACCCGCCGAATGGTAAGCGGATCAGCCCGAGGTCAGCTTGCCAAATGGCGAGTGGGATGAACCGCACCCAGCTCGCCATATGGAAAGCGGGTCGATACGATCCTAGCTCGCATATGGCGAGCAGGTCGATACGAACCCAGCTGGCCATACGGAGAGCGAGTTGTCACACACCCAGATCGCCATATGGCAAGCAGGTCGTAAAACACCCAGATCGCCATAGGGCGAGCGGGTCGTTACACACCCAGATCGCCATATGGCGACCAGCTTTCCTTCCTTTGGGTCTTGACTGAACTGTCTCTTGTTTTATCTCGATTGGAGTTACCGTTGAAACTTTACGATAAAAGCCGCATAGACTTTTTCTCGTATATGTTTGAATTAATCATATAAAACGGCAACGGTTAAGTTAAACCACTACAGCTGCCTCAACCATACGGTTGATTTAAACTATTTTATAAAAACAGCATCATATCGAAGGTGACTTCTCATAAAAATCGTAAAAACGTTTAAAGTCGTAAAAGGACCCAAAACGGTCTAAACGCAGCTAAAAGTCCACTCGCGAGTTAGAAGATAATGAGGCCAGGACTACTATGACGGTCTATTTTTAACTCACATGAGAAGACAAATGTTAAGTTTTCAAAGATAATTACAAAGATCTGGAAAAATTGAATATGTCCGCGAAGAGATAAACTTGGGCCCAAAGGCAAAAGAGGAAAAGGACGACCGATCTTGAAGACATATATAAGGGGAGCTAAAGCATGGAGAACGGGACGATTCTTAAGTCTCTTAGAATTCTCGACAAGTTCGGTTTCTATGACTTGCACTCATACTAGACGAACTCGCCCAAGCAGTTCGATCTCTTGTTCCACTCTCTCTTTAATTGACAGTCCGTCCGTGACAATAAAATTAAAAACAGTCCGTCCACGATTATAAAGAATATAGACAATCTGCCCGTGACTATAAAATACTTGCTCTCACTCATTTTCATCGATTGGCCCCGGCGAACACTATAACCGTTCTAAACAAATGATAAACCTTTCATAGAATTGGTTCTCTAACATCCAACACATGATAATTACGCTATAAAAGAAACCCAAAATTTTGATCAGCACTTCCAAAACTTAAAAATTGTCTTCAGAGAGATGCTCGGTTCCCGAGAACTCATTGCAGACTTCCATATCAAGTCGGAATCAGGTTGAAACCGCAAAAGAATACGTAAGCCAAAATAGTCAACACACATCCTAAAACCGAAAGTAAACATAGGTCTTGCCTTAAACCCACCAGCTGGTCTCTAACATCTCAAAAGCATAATATCAAAATGATATGAGATTCTTAAAATATGTCTCTTCGTTTAAATTTTCACGTTTATGAGACTTTACGAAGAACTTTCAAGAATCCTCATCTGAAACTAATGACAGACGTAACGATCCTTGAGAGTCACATGTGAGATGACAACTCATATTCTTCCTCTCAGTAAAAACACAAAGCAAAACCTTTATTTAATATGCATTTCATTATAAAACAAAACCGCATATTTGTAGAGATTTAAGCGCCACAAGTGGCCAATCCCGAAATACACAAAACAGCCACACTTGGTCCAAACAACTCAAGACACAAAAATAAAAAGGGACGCATCCCACACTAAAACATGCGCGGATCACATATCCACATTACAATATCCAAAAATGGATGTACCAAACTGACTCGCAGACTGGTTCACTTCGTCTTCTCCCGCATCACTGGCTCCAACTTCCTCCAAGTCGGGTGTAACAGTAACAGGGGCCCAAAGCTCCCTGATCCTTTCCTCGACCGGGCGATCAGCAGACTCTGCGCCTTCGAAGTTCTCCTTGTAACCAGACATATTGGCTACCTCGGACTTGAAGGCATAATCAGCAACTTGTGTACGATACAAACCACCTAAGGAGCCTTGGCATTCAAGAAAGTGGCCTTAGTCATTCTGAATATTCTTGAACTCTTTCAACTTGTTCCCAAATTCGATGGAACGATTGTTGTAAAGGGTGACAATCTCTCTCTTTGCCCTCCTCTCCTCTCAACGAACCTCTCTGGCTTGTTTTGCGGTCAGGTCCTGGATCACGCCTTAAAGACGAGTGTTTTTCCTCTCTGCCACCTTGGACTTAAAATGATGAGTCTTCGCCTCGCGGAAGCTCATCTTCAAAGCTTCATCTATCATATGGATGCCCTGCAAAAAACTCTAAGAGTTAGGAAAACACTTGGCAAAATAACAAGCAAGTTGCAAAATACTAACCCACATGCATAGATTGGAGGCTTCTACGACCCTCTCGGATCGGGTCAACTCCTCGAGATCTGGAAATTGATCATTGTTTTCCGGAAGCGAGTTGATAAAGTCACCAATCCTGTAATCCAATACATGGACTTGGCTCGTTCCACTCCCATCTACGGCAAAACCATTCTCATACCATTCTATCCTGAGGCGGCTCCTCCACAGCATCATTGCCTTCACCAAAATTGATCCTCTTATCTCTAGGAGACCGACTCGTCTCCCTCACCTCAGGAGATTCATACAAATGATATCCATCCATTTCAAGATCAGGATTTCTTTCCGCAGCAACTTGGGGTTCTTAAGCTCGAGAATGGTGATACTCCACCACCACCACCGAACAAACACGTTCTGGAGAAAAGTACCCCCAATAAAATGGATGGCCTCAAAGAAGATCCCTAACGGTGTTCAAATCTTCCAGTTGCGGAGGAAGAAATGTGAAGTCTGCAAAACTAAAAAAGAAAACACATGGTTAGTTATCGGGAAAATAATCAAACAACGAGATGTCAAACCACACAACCCTTTTTGCGCATTCAGTTTGAAAGATGGCAAGGCATTCTTCCGCAACAGAAGCACTGTCTATTCGGACAAAGAAAAAATGCTTCTTCCAATCAACTAAGTTTGAACCAATTGACTTTATGATCGTCATAAAGCCTCTCGGTTTAAGGCAGTAGAACTTTCCTAACTTTTGCACCATCAGAAAAGCCTCGAGATAGTCAGCATCAAGAGTCATCCCGCGCTCATAGCTCAGCACCAGGATACCAATGAGATGTTGCAGACCTCCAGGAGATAGCTGACTTATCGATAATGCAAGACGGGGCAGGAAGCGGATTATGACCGCCGAGATCGGAAACCAAAGACGACAGGGAAAAAGATGCACTTCGTAACACATAGAGTAGCCCTCAGGTGGAGCATCAGCACTTTGCCTGTAACACCCCCGAACCATTCTAGGCATAGGTCGAACCCCCGGCCAACAATCAAACAAGAACATGACCGACGGCTGACTTTCTATCAAGGTTCGGAAGTGCTACATGACGGGTTAGAGGCGTTCCAGCCTGGTCACAAAAAGTGCAATTCGTGACTTGGCCAGTTCGCCCGCTAACACGTCCGGTCAGATTAAAGCCTAAGGCTTCTCAACCCGTACTCCAATCTGGCGTTGTGTTAGCTTGGACAAGCTAATATCAGATACAACAAGGCATTTACACAAAACATCGATTTATTTATCTTATATCGAATTCGGTTCACAACACACAAAATATTATAAGCGTAGTGGCATGCCAACGAGAAAAAGATACATACTATAGTCTGAAAACGTCGCAAGCAAAAAGATAAAAATCTACACCAGCCAGCCTAGCTTCCCACGACCGCTACAAGTTTACTACTGGTCACCTGAAAACAACAACGAGTGAGGGGTGAGTAATCTAGCATTACTCAGTGAGTTACAATCCCCAACTAACAAATACAACCCCTCGCTATCCCACCCCAAACAATCTAAAGCGAGAGGTTCACCTAATAGCATAATTAAGTAATAGCCGCAATAATATAACCAAAATCTGAAACCCGTAGTATAAAATAATACGAGTAAAATAGCAATACGGTAATAGTCTTTAAAAATCGGTATCCAAATAAACTAGGGTTTACCAAATCCCTTAATAATATATATATATATATATATATATCAGGCCCCGGTGACGTTAGGTTCCTCCTTCACTATCGGCAATATCCTATCTCCCTACCACGAAGGCCGGAAGAAGGAACTTTCAACCGACCGCGGCCCACAGTCTTTCGGGTCACCGCGCGACACCCACAGTCCTTCGGGTCACTGCCACATTACACCGTCATGTAATCACTCAGCCATAGGCCATGACCCCGTTCCTCTGAGTCTTCCCGATCCAGCGAATAAGGGGTTTCCTTGAACCCGCTGGGTACGAGGTCTGAAGGAACACTAACTCACCCCTATACATGCCTAGCAATGTGGGTTACACAATGCTGTCGGCTAATACATAACAAATACCAAAACCCGGTAATATAACCAAGGTTTCAAGCAATCACCACAACCAATCACAATCAAATATATTCTAGAATCAAGCATAAATACTAATTCCAGAATACCTAGCCAATCACAACCTAGCGATATCATCTAAGCATTCAGAAATTGCTAATCAATCAACCTAACCATTAGCATGCTACTATGGTTCTCAAGAATAACTAAGCATGCTATCAACTCAATCAATCTAACCATTACTATCAACTAATCAAACCATTACTCAGTTTAGACCTGGCCTCCTGCCATGATCCAACTTCCAAGTAATGGGAACCTGCATGAAAACAGCTCAGCAAACAATTGATTATAACTCACTGTTTTTGGTCGACCGTGGCCTTGACCACGAACCCGTCTTCTGCAATCCGAACCTTTCTTCTTGATCTTTACAAGTAGACCCACGTCTGGACTGATCTTATTCGTGCAGAGCTTCTGTAGATACTGACTCAAATCGAGCAGAGTAACTGTTCTCGAAATCTCTCTAAAACTGCCGAAAAAGACTCGAAAATGATCGGAACTCTAACTTTCTTTCTCTGGTTTCTCTCTCAAGTTTTGTAGTGTCTATCAGGTGTGCTGGATGGTTTGAAAAGGATTGGGGGTCGTGGGTATTTATAAGTACAAGCAACCAATCAGAAACAAACCATGTGGCAGCCTGTGTGTCGCTTCGCATGGCTCCGGACGCATGCGTCGCGGCACCTCGTGCTCCACATGTCTCTCAGCATGATGAGGATTGCATGCCAGATGACACCAAGCCCTCCAGATTTCTCTTCCACGTCCTGGCCTCATTCAGATTGACACCACAACGCCCACATGTCACTCATCATGCTCGGATTGCAGGTTACGCGGCACCACGTGCTTCTGTGTGTCAATCAGCATGCTGTGCTCTCCTGGGATTCAACACCTCCTGCTTCCCTTGCCACATACCATGCCAGGCAGGTTATACCACGTTCTTATCTCATAGATAAGGCTACCTTAAGTGATGTGCCCCAGATCGAGCTGATCGAGCTGAATACTCTAGTGAGCTGTACTGACACTATCCTGGACGAGCTGAGCATGACTGACACTCACTTGGACAAGCTGAGCAAGTTGGTTCAATCTTCTGAGCTGGTTCGACCACCCGACCACCCGAGAAGCAACACATACATACATTCACTGTTTGAAGCATATCTTCTAACCCATGATGTTTCTTCGCATGAAACTGCTTGGATAATGTTCTCAACTTAATTATGAAACTCCTCGAAGAAGAATCAGATCAAACGGAGTTCAGATGTG